>JAQIWN010002115.1:0-17192 GCA_034699025.1 Entomobrya cf. arborea Gr-Col-00668
GTTTATAGGCACTGGACAAGTGTAAAAAATGGTTCTAAATATATCACAAAAGGTATAAACTAATGTGCATACCAACATAAGGTACTTGCTAAATTGGTTGTGTTTGTATTTGAAGGGTCTTTAGAATGCTAGAACATAATTAACCGTTTGTGCTAATGCCGCATCCATAAATTCCGGAAAACTGTTTTGCGTCACATACTGGTTATTTAAAACATACATTCTTAAATCAGTACATGATTTCAATACACGATTTTGGTCCCTCATCCTTTTCCCCAAAACATTGCTTGTATCAATTAATTGATGCTTTAAGAGACTTTTGACATCATTCGAGTCTTCTCTTAGTTTGCTTCCTCCCTCTAAAATGTATTTGATCGCAATTTGCACAAATGTGCAACCACATACGCAATTCATTATACCACTTAGAGGTAAGCGATGAAAACTTTTTATTACAGACCCATAGAGTATGACAAATGCAACTAATGCTCCTGATAATACCAGAGGAATTAAGCTTTTTGAAAAGGCGTGGGTGAAAATTCGATTCATTAACAGTTGTTCCTTGTACTTAATCACAGCAATTCGGAATGGTAGTTTGTAGTCGGTAATATTTTTTCTGAAAACAAAGTTTTTTTGCTCTTTATGTTTTTCAGTACATTTTGTATTTTGATCTACAATTATTTATCGAACCTCAGCTTTCGCATCCATTGATGTCCGAAGTAATTGTAGCATACAACAGGAATCATATTGAAGAAAGTTCCCCAGATTCCAATGTAGGAGTAGATTAGATCAAGAATAGCATATCCCGCAGCAACAGGAAATGAATCGTAGATCTCTTTCTTGACAAATTGTGATGGCCAATATCTAGCACTATGCCTACTCTGAAGATGCAATATTAAGGGAAAGAGTGGCTGAACGTGGACAAGAATTACGGTTGCTTGAAAAAAGTATTGAAAACTCTTTCTATCCAGAGCGTCGATATCGCATTTTTGGCTCATAGAAACAAGAAATTTAGAAAACTGTGAAACTTTGTAAGTGTTGAGTGACAAATGAACTAACAAAACACCAGCGATTAGTCGTGTTATAAAATGGACATAAAAATTTACAAATTCGTCTTCCGAAACATTGTCTAAACTAACTGCGCTGCTGATGTGTGCCATATAAAGAATATCAAGTAAATACAATAAAATAAAAGTCAACCAAATCAATCTGTATGGAATATAAGGAGATGGAATTACTGTATTTGTGGAAGTATCGAAGTGAAATGGAATGATATTTAAACGTTGACCTGATTTTAGCAGTACTATCAATGAGTATTCCCATTTTCCTGTGGAACTAGCTGGTACAATTACCGATGCACTGTTTGTTGCAGTGCAAAATTTATTTTGAAATTTTCTCAGACGATTTTTCCATTTGTTCGACATAGTCGTTGTAAAAACTTTACGTTGAATACAACCTAGCCAGGGCAGAGTGCAAGGAATAATTGTTCAAATACAATACCATGTCACAAGCAGGGTCAGTAAAAAATCGTTTGTCGTGAAATGGTTTAGTTATTGTGGGGATACATATAAATTACAACTTAAATGTAATATATAATTACAAGGCGAGGTAGATATAAATTGCCATTATATTTTATAAAAAGGAGCAACGCTAGGGTTACGCTACATCGTTTGTTACGTTTAATTTCATCAAATTATTTAAGAACTATAATTATTATTTATAATTGTCTTGTCTGTCAATAAGTTAACTAAGCACAGATTTCTATTTATATTTTGATTACATTTAACTTATTGTTATACAAATAGCAATTAGTTCTTATCTACAGCATGAAGGGTTACTCAAACCAAAGAAGGTTTAGTTTTTCAGTAAAGGGACTGTAAGTCACTTCCTACATATCCCTAAGACATGAGAATTAAATGTCAGAAATATCATATTTTGAAGTCAATTAAAAAGATTTAACTAATAATTTACAAATAATCAATAGCTTGATAACGTATTCTATCAAAATATCAAATTACAAAGGAACCATTATTAGTCAAAATTAAATAAAAGTGGATTAATAGTTCGTTTATTTTTCATTTATACGTTCTCTCGTGTTGGTGACATACAGCTAGCTTTTATGAGGAAAATAAGACCAAGCTAACGCCTACAATTTCCCTTTTATTCAATTTAAATTCAATAACTACAATCATGTTCCAGTTTACTGGTTTAGTTTTCGATACTCTGAAAATAAATAGGTAAAATAGCAATCAACGGTGAACACAAATTATCGAACATTTAATCAACATTTTAGTCTGAAGCAAAGTTCATTTTTTATAATTGTATAACATTGCATAGACACGATTAGAATTTGACTAATGGACAAACGACTGAATACAATAAATGCATTTAAAACCTATGACGCAAGTAAATGTTTCTGATTGTGCATCTATGTAAACTTTAGATTTTGTCAGTCTGCTAAAAGGCATTGACACATAAATAACAATAAAAATTTCGACGTACGTGCCAATTGTACAACAAGTTAAGTATTAAACTCATAATACTTAAAATAGAGAGCGTTTTTGAAACAGCAATGAAAGAAACCCAAAACTTGCGAAACCTATTCAGATATATTATTAAATGGTGTTCACTTTATTTTGATAGCATTCCTTTTTAAGTTTTCTTAATTATGACATTTGAGTTAAAATGAAAGAAAGCATGGTTTCCATGACTTCAAATAAAGTTCCCATGCATATAATATATTTATATTGTAAAGAACTTTTCATTAACGCGGTTGCAATATTTCATCAATTTTTAGGAAAACGGGACTGTTTAGCTCGACTAGTTTTTAGAGTCAATTTGTTAAATTTATCAAATCAATACGACATATTCATAATACCATTACCACAATCGTAACCAATTAAATCATCTAATTGGACTTCATTACATTTACTTATTTGGAAAATATTACCGCCTTCTTTTTCATATTAAGTACATTAATAAAGTGATAATACCAGAATAATGATCAGCAGCTTTACGAACAATGTTAATTACATCAATTGAGGTAGTTATAACCATCGTCCACCAATTATACTGTAATCAGTATTAAACGTCTGCAGCAACAACCAATAATTTACGCCTACTTTCCATGCCAACCTCATCACATCGTTTTGATGAGGTGACCAAGCCATTGACAAGATGGTGGCCTTTGATATTAGAACGATTTTTCTATTACCCTTAACAGGTATACATAAACATTTAAATATTTTATCTCAATTTTGATATCTTAGTTCGTAATTAATTTTCTCTCTCAAAATCTTCTAGTACTATTTTTTTCTAAGGAGGCGTTTTCACAATTCGGTTATAATATTTCTTAACTTATTTTAAATCTTTAAATCACAATTACTTTATTACATTGAAATCATGTTTAAAACAATACGATTTATACTTTAAAGGTAACTGCCCACCTGGTAATTTAAAGTGCTGGCAGATTCCAGGTTCTAGTAAGTTTTATTGCCCACAAACTATCTAGTTGAATCTTACAAGAAACTTCAATTGTTCTAGTATGACACCGTAATATTTATACCAATACAATTTGTACTTTCACAGTACCCGGTAGTTGGTTAAAGAGTGGTGGACTTGACGATATTGTAGTCCCTCTCCCTATCCCAGGTAACTAAAATTCTTGAAATAATTTTACTTTATTAAATTGTTGAAGTAACTTTTTGCATATCTTGTACCTGATTTACGTAGAAGAATGCCCACCTGGAGAGTATTGGGTAGCATCGTGGGATAAATGTATTCCGTATGTTCGCAGTGGTAATTTCAAACTTATTGAAAATTATTACTGTCGCGTAATCCTACATTCTAAATATGAGATGTAGGACCCTTCATGTAAATATTTTAATTATCAGGTCCTGGTGGTAGATGGAGGAGCGGATATCCTGATAAACCAAGTAATTAATATACTTCAAAAGTTATCATTTTACTTATCTACAAGTTTTATATTTCATTGTTGTCTTAATGAATGTAGTTGGAGAATGTCCACCGGGAGAACGTTGGCATCCCTTGTGGGGAAGATGTATTCCCGATCGTACTGGTGGTAATTTCAAATAAACTTAAATACGTATAATTTCGTTGAGCATCAAATTGTTGATGTTTAGGTTTGTAATATTATTCTTATATATCATCAGTGTCATCCCGTATGGGTGGATTGGATCTTGGTCCTCAAATTGAGCCTGGTGACTAGTAAATTTTATAACATTGCAGTTATCCCTATGTTCAAGTTTTATAATAAATTGTTCTTCTAATGAATTAAATAGAGGAATGTCTACTTGGTGAAAATTATGACCCTGTTTTGGAAAGATGTGTTCCATCTATATGGAAGAGCGGTGCTAGTCTATGTAACTAGAAAAAATTAAAACAAAGTATTTTGCCATATTTTCAAGTTTAATATTGCATTGTTGTCCTAATAAATTTAATTGAAGTATGCCCACCGGGGGAAACTTGGAATCCTTTGTGGGGAGAATGTACTGACTCTAGATGGAAGAGTGGTCTAAGACCACAACCAGGTAAATTTTTAAATTTAAAAAAGATCAGAATTTTCTATTTTCAAATTTTATGTTGCGCTATCATTCTAATAAATTTAGGGAGATGCCCACCTGGAGAAACTTGGAATCCCTTGTGGGAAGATTGTACTGACTCTAGATGGAAGAGTGCTCGTACCTCAGATCCATGCCCATTTGGACAAAATTGGCACCCTGTGTGGAAAAGATGTACTTACATTAAAGGAGGTAGTAATTTAAAATAACCGAAAATGCATTATATTTAAACACTTATTCCATGATAACGGTTAACTTGTAACATAATTACTGTATGTATATTAATTAATAGGTCCTGGTGGCCGATGGAAGAGCGGATATCCTAATAAACCAAGTAAGTAATTTACTTCAAAAGTTGTCGCTTTACTTATCTACAAGTTTTGTATTTACATGCATCGGTGTCTTAATGAATGTAGTTGGAGAATGCCCACCTGGAGAACGTTGGCACCCACTGTGGGGAAGATGTATTCCTATTGGTGGATGATTGTATCGATTTGTAAGTTAAGCAATTTAAAAGTTTTACCTGGTTTAGGTCAGTTAAGAGCTGAATTTATTTCTTGGAGAAACGTTACTATTACTGAGACTTTTTTTTGTTTTTTTAGCTACTCACTTGCGTTACTATGGTTGGCGTTTCAAGGATATTTCAAAATTACTGGGGTTTGAAATATAGTTTATATTTTAGTGAAGAATTTTATAATATAGTTATTTTTACACTGATTTGTTGAACAGAAATAATAAATAAAGTTGTGAATCATATTAAATTACTTTATAGTGCTTACCGCAATATTTTAAGCCATTATTTAAGTCATTTCAAGCAAAGAATTTAAGTAGTAGTTTGCTGCAATGATTTGATTTAGTTCAATCCCATCCAACAAAATATTTTCGAATCAGTTTTTATGTGTTCCCAGGCCTATAAACTGGATGACTTAAAATTATTGCATCTTGTAATTTACATAAAAATTTCCATGCATATATTTTAATGCACACAATTTGTTTTTTTATGAAATCATTTATGAAACCGGTTTCTACTGTGCAATATCTTATCGTTTGTACTGACAACATGAGACTTTGGACTAATATGTTTTTAGAACAAAAAATGTATTAATATATAAAATGAAAGCAACGTGCTAACAATATCACAATAGTGACGAATTAAACCTGCTAACAAGGATTTAGTGCTTGCTACATTTGTTATTAATTCGGAATATGTTACCGACCGGCAGCTATTTTTACATCAAATACATTATTAAAACACATACATGAATACATACATGCATACTTTTGAATTAATTGTTAGTTAATTACATCTATTATGGGAGCAATAAACATCGTTTGTCAATTTTACTTTACGTGCATCCAAAATAAGACACACAAAAATAATGAATGCAGCGTAATTTACGCCTACTTCCCATGCAATACTCAACACGTCGTTTTGATAAGCATATCACACATATGACAAAATGATGGCCTTTGGCGTTACAGCCACTTTTATACTAACCTTATCGGGTATTTATCTATAAATTTCTTAATAATTTATTGCAATTTCGATATCACAATTTATGCATACATTTTTCCAACATCTTGTAGTACTATTCCATCCCAAGGACGCGTTTTCTCAATGCCCACCGGGACAACGATGGCACCCTCTGTGGGGACGATGCATTCCCTCTGGTCGTGGTGGTAATTTGAAATAAAATTAAATACATTCATTGATCACTTTATTGTTGATTTTGGTTAACCTGTAACAACATTGTTCTATATCAGGATTGGCAAGCCGTGGCAGTAGAACGAAAAGTGGATATCCTAATGGACCAAGTAACTAGTATAAATCGACATTGGGGTTTTTTATACGTTCAAGTTTTATATTTAATTCTTGTCCTAATAAATGTAGTTGGAAATTGTCCACCTGGAGAACGTTGGCACCCACTGTGGGGAAGATGTATTCCTTCCAAAAGTGCTGGTAACTTAAAAGCAAATGAAATGCATGTCTTGTCATAACATAAGGCGTTGATATAGATTAACTTGTAATATTTGTCGTATTTATCAGGCCTTTCAGGTCGTGGATATCCTAGTAAACCAAGTAAGATACGTTTTTTTAAATTCGCTTTTCAAACCTTCTAGTTTTATATTATATCAGTTTCCTGTTTTTAGTTGGAGAATGTCCACCTGGAGAACGTTGGCATCCACTATGGGGACGATGCATTCCAGCTAGAAGTAAAGGTAACTTCGAAAGAACCGACATATATTTCCGTTGAACTCTTCAATATATTGTTGCGTTAACTTAACTAATAAACTTCAAAATATTGACACATTCCTTAAAACTATAAACAATTTATATCTCAGCTGGACCCGGTGGCAGGTGGAAAAGTGGTGGGTTGGGAGGAAGTACGTATCCTCTTTCAATTCCAAGTAACCATAGTTCTTGAAATCATCGTACCTTATTTGTTGAATTTCTTTAATGTATCGACCTTTTTTGATCAATTTTAGAATTATGTCCACCAGGACAAGTGTGGCACAATTCGCAACGAAAATGTGTTCCTTGGCTTCGTGGTGGTAATATTAATTCTATTGAAAATCATTTCTATCAAGTTATTTTAACGTTTAGTATTGTAATTTTGGATGTAGAAGAGCTTTGCCATACGTATATGTATATTTTCAGGTCCTGGTGGTAGATGGAAAAGTGGATATCCTAATGGACCAAGTAAATAAAACATTTTAAAATATTGTCTATTTTCTAATACTTGAGTTTTATGTATCAGCATCGTTTTTCTCTTGAATTTAGTTGGAAATTGTCCACCTGGAGAACGTTGGCACCCACTGTGGGGAAGATGCATTCCATCCAAAAGTGGAGGTAATTTAAAATCAAATGGATAGAATGTATTTTTATTATATCATTGTTATTGTAGGTTAACTTGTAACATTTTTGTTATATTTCAGGCTTATCAGGTCGTAGATATCCTACTGGACCAAGTAACTAGCATACTTTAATACATTGTCGAATTTTCTAAGTTCAAGCTTTATATTTATTGTTATCTTAATAAATATAGTTGGAGAATGTCCACCTGGAGAACGTTGGCATCCTTTGTGGGGAAGATGTATTCCTGCTAAACGTAGTGGTATTTTCAAATAAACATTAAAATACATTTACGTTGAGCACTTCTATATTGGATTAGATTAACTTAACTAGTATCATAAAAAACATTGAGACTTTTCTTATAACTAAAATGGATTTGTATTTCAACAGGACCTGGTGGGAGGTGGAAAAGTGGATATCCTAACGGACCAAGTAAATAGTAAATTTTAAAACCTTGCATATTTTCTAATGTTCCAGTTTTATACTTTCATTGTTGTTCTTGAATTTAGTTGGAAATTGTCCACCTGGAGAACGTTGGCACCCACTATGGGGAAGATGCATTCCATCCAAAAGTGGTGGTAATTTAAAAGCGATTCAAATACAATTCTTTCATTGAATAAAGTGTTGTCGTGGTTTAACTTGTAACATATGTGTTTTATTTCAGGCCTGTCAGCTCGTGGATACCCTGATGGACCAAGTAAGTTTTATACTGTAAAACATATTCGTCTTTCCTACCTTCAAGTTTTATATTCTATCGTTTCCCTGAATTTAGTTGGAGAATGTCCACCTGGAGAACGTTGGCACCCACTGTGGGGAAGATGCATTCCATCTAAAAGTGGTGATAGTTTAAAATTTACTTTACTAAAATTCTTGTGAGCCCTTTATTTTTGTTAAATGTTAATTTTAAGCAATCTTTTTAAATATCAGGTGTGGCAGGTCGTGCATATCCCAGTGGACCAAGTAACTACTATATTTGAAAACATTTTCATTTTTAATTTGTTCATGTTTTATGTTCTAACGTTTCCCTGATTTTAGTTGGAGAATGTCCACCTGGTGAACGTTGGCACCCACTGTGGGGAAGATGCATTCCGTCTAGTAGTAAAGGTAATTTCAAACTAAAACAAATTTAATTCCGTTTACTTAACTAATCTACCTCAAAACATTGAGGCATCCCTTAAAACTATCAACAATTTATATTTCAGCTGGACCCGGCGGCAGGTGGAAGAGTGGTGGATTTGGAGGAATAACGTATCCTCTCCCAATTCCAAGTAACTATAATCCTAGAACTCATCTTACTTAATTAAATTTTTCAAGCTACTCACTGTATCGTTTATATCCGATCAATTTAGAAATATGTCCACCAGGACAAGTGTGGCATAATTCGCAAGGAAAATGTGTTCCTTGGCTTCGTGCAGGTAATTTCAAACTTATTGAAAGTCTATTTGGTTAAGTATTTCAACAATTCGTTATATTGGATGTATAAACGTTATCGCATATCAAAAACAATAAAATACAAATCCAGCTGCATAGCAAGCTGTGTGTTGGAGACTATAATCAGACATGGGTGAAGGGTAACTGACTAGGTTTGTCGATTGGTTTTTTTTTGTTTTATTCAGATATTTTGGTGAGCGGCATATTAGCAAAGCATTTTATAATTAATCTTCAAGTATGCGAGTTAAAGGCTGAAACTGGAAATGTTAACGTTTTTAAGGAAGCTGATTTCGAATCTGAAGTTAGTTTTCAATTTTAAATTACTACACCATCGGAAAAGTGCGAGAAAATTGAGTTCTTCGATTTTAGAGGTGAAACTCAGTTCATGGGGGTAACTGATGACTCAGTATACGAATCCAAGTTCAGTTTTTAAATTTGAAATACTAAGTCATTGTAAAAGCGCGGGAAGCCTTAGTTCTGTGAATTTTGAGGTGAAACGCAGTTTATGGGGCAACTGATGACGCAGTTTACAATTCTGAACCCAGTTTTCAAGTTAGAAATACTACATCTTCGGTAGAGCGTGGGAAACTTTAGTTCTTCGAATTTTGAGATGAAACTCGGTTTGTAGGATTAAATGATGACCTATAACTTCAACGGTTTAGGAGCCAGTTTATGGTATGGGTTGGGGGTTGTCTACTTTTTGAGGACTGATTCCCTTCACATGACAAAACGCATTAAAAATTTGTTTAAGAATGCTTATCTTCTAGATTTAGCGAGTGGACTTTGTCCACTAACGGTTTCGTTCACTAACGGGCCTCATGCTAGTTTCTATATATTGTAGGTCCCGGTGGTAGATGGAAAAGTGGATATCTTACTCAACCAGGTGACTAGTAAAGTTTAAAATATTGTCGCTTTTTCTAAGCCCAAGCTTTATATCTTATCGTTGTAATAATAAATTTAGTTGGAGAATGTCCACCAGGAGAACGTTGGCACCCATTGTGGGGAAGATGTATTCCCTCTAAAATTGCTGGTAACTTGAAACTGACATTTAAATCTGCTGAGAACTTTATCTTTAATTTAGTTAACATGTAATATCGTTGTTATATAACAGGATTGTCAGGTCGTGGATATCCTAATGGGCCAAGTACGTAGTACATTTTAATACCTTGTCGCTTTTATACCTTAAATTTTTTAATTGCATCGCTGTACTGATGATTTTAGTTGGAGAATGCCCACCTGGAGAACGTTGGCACCCTTTGTGGCAAAGATGTATCCCTATTGGTGGATGATGGTATTGATTTGGGTGACCGCGATCGTAAGTCGAGTACATTTAAAGTATCACTTTTTTGGATGTGTATATACTGAATCCATTTCTTGGAAAAACTTCTGAATTACTGAGAAATATTATATTTCTAGCCACCTTTTTCAAGGGCTGAGATTGACGTTCAACCCCGATTATCAAATTAGCAAGGAATAAACTGGTTTACTTGTGTAGAAATTCATGTTCTAAAAATATTTATAATGCGATGTCATACTTAAATTATTTTTGCACTAATTTGTTGAACAATTACAAACAAATAAAGTTATGAGTTGTAAATAAGTCCCTTTGTAACTTTATGAAATCAAAATCATTTCTTTATTTAATCGGTATTCGTAGCTTTTCGGAATATTTCAGGCTAATAGTCTGTCAATACAAGCAAAAGATTATTACAAACTTCTAAAAACGTTTTTTGTTCAAAAGCTGATTTGAAAAGTTCGTTAGAAAATAAGCTTTCCGAAGTATTTTACTCATTTGACTAATGTATTTGATTGCATTGATTATCTAGGATCGTTTTATAAATTTTCTAACTATATCTTAAACAATAAAAAGGGATTAATTGGGTAAAACAAGCGCTAATTTCTGTGTTTCCTCTGGAAACTTATAATTATTAATAATTAGCTAATAAATGGCTCAATGCAAGCAGACAGTTTATGCACACAATCTAAATCACTCCGGTCTTGAAAACGATTTCTTTTAACGAATAAAGTCATTGTTCTACGTACTCAAAAAAACATTAAATTTATCGAAATTTAAATGCATTATTTGTTTTGTTTCGCTGCAACATGCGGTTTTATTCCGTTTTTAGTCATTTTTTAAAAATTAAACCATGGATTTTGCGATTTTATACTTAATCAGATGTTGTAAGCGTGAGATAAAAACATATTTAATTTGTTTCGAAGGTCAAACGAGGTAAAATTTTGCATTGTCGGTCATTATTTGGGATGTCCTGGATTTATTCAAATTTGGCAATTGATATGAGGCAAAGCCATATTCAAAGAAAAGAGGTGGCCGTGTGGAATGAAAATTTTCTAATCACAAAGATTTGACGCCCTAACACGCCTTGATGCATTTATAAATCATGGTAACAAGGTAATTATTTAGTTGAATGGCATCCATTTACCAAGCCATGATTTTAGATCAATTATGAAAATAATCGCTTCCGATCGCTAATTATACTTTAGACGTTTACATTTAGGACATTTTCTTATTCAGCACATACTAATATACGCCTACTTCCCAAGCAAAACTTGCAACATTGCTTTGTTAAGGTTAATCAAAGCTTTGTAAAATGGGGGACTTCTACCTTAAAACATTTGTTATGGTAACCATATCAGGTACGATTCTTGAAAAAATATCAAATGTTTTCGCCATTTGGATTTAGTTTTCTAAAATATTTGTCTTTTTAAATCCTGTAGTGGTACTTCTTACAAAGGAAGCATATTCACAATGTAAGTTGAATGATTTCTTATCTAATCTTAATTTCTTCATTTTCATTACTTCGTTAATATAAAACCATGTTCCAAACTGTATTTTTTCGACTTATAGTTTTTTGCCCACCTGGAAAAATTAGACATCCAATAACACAGTTGTGCGTTTCATTGCTAAAAGGTGGTAAGTTTTTTCCCTACAAATTATTGGGTTTAATCTTACGTAAAATTACAACCTGTTCTTGTATAAGATACAATAATAACTCAACAATTTGTATTTCAACAGGACCTGGTGGTAGGTGGAAAAGTGGTGGATTTGGAGATATCACGTATCCTCTCCCGATTCCAAGTAAATTTTATTCTTTCAGTCATCTTACTTTAATAAATTCCTTGAGTTACTTACTGTATCGTTTATGATTGGTTCATTTAGAATTATGTCTACCAGGAGAAGTTTGGGTTAATGAAGAATGTGTTCCTATACTTAAAGGTGATAAATTCAAACTTATTTTAAGTCGTTCACTTTGGGATTTTCTTGGTTTCATATTATTAGATGTAGAAGAATTTATTGTATATATGTATATTGTCAGGACCTGGTGGTAGATGGAAGAGTGGTGGGTTTGGAGGTGCTACATACCCACTCCCTATTACAGGTAACTTATATCCTTGAAATTATTTACTCTATTAACTTGTTCAAGTTGTTTACTGAATCGATGGTGTATGATTAATTTAGGAATATGTCCACCTGGAGAGTATTGGGTAGCATCGTGGGGGAAATGTATTCCATATGTTCGAGGTGATAAGTTAAAACTTATTTAAAATCATTTCCGTTGAGTTTTTCTTCCTTTTTATATTAATTATTGCATTATTGCTTATATGTGTCAACTGTCAGGTCCTGGTGGTAGATGGAAAGGTGGGTGGAGTATTGGAAACTTGTTACCAGGTAGGTAGCCAATCGACAGCAGAATCAAATTTTAAATTTAATTTATAAAAATGTTTTTGTTGTAGTTCCCCAACCTTTTGCTTTTGCTTTAGGGCCGGTATGTCCACCAGGAGAGGTTTGGCATGAATTATTCCAAGATTGCGTTCCTTGGTTAAAAGGTTGGTTTCAAACAAATATAACTACTTTATAATTTGAAACTTTATAATGCAAACTTCTGTTTAACTTGTGCATCATTTTAGGGCCAGGTGGTAGATGGAAAAGCGGTCCAGGTGGAAGATGGAGAAGTGGTCCAGGTGGAAGATGGAGAAGTGGTCCAGGTGGTAGATGGAGATGTAAGTTAATCATTTGCCTGATAACGTTATTTTAAATTATTTTATTTTGCAACTATTCAAACGACTTATTTTTTTTAGCACGACAATGCCCACCAGGAATGATCTGGGCGCCAGGTTTTACACATTGTATTCCACGTCCACGCCCACCCGTGGCCGTGTTGGACGATGATTTTGATTCCAGTGACAGTAAGATACAATCATTGAAGGTCTAAAGTAACTTTAAATTGCAGGTTTTCGCTATAAACGATTCCTTTAATATTTTAAGCTACTTGTTTCCGTTGCTGGGGATAAACTTGACGTTTAAAACGGGATTATAAAAGAATTGCTGGAATGAGTAAACTTTTTGACAGATTACGTCTTATATCTTACAATTTCAAAGTAAACTGTCATTTTATTCCATATATTTTTGCACTATTTCATTAAAAATAATTGTAAATGAATTAGAAATTCAAATCTAATAAAATAACTTTAAAACATTTCCAAAAAAAACGTTTCTTTATTACGGTTGGCGTGAAGTTTTTTCGGAATATGAAAAGCAATTTCTAGTGTTGTAAGCTAAAGATTAATCGAAAGTTAAAAAACGTTCAACATACAGTTCATGAAGGAATATTGTAAAATGAAATTATTTATCATGATTATTTTTTAAACAGCATTTGAAACTTTTCCATCTATTCTGATTAGTGACATGGATTAGAAAGATAAATAATTTGTTTACGTTTTTCTTTAAGTACCAGAAACGATCATTTAGTTAGCACATATGTATTTACATATGTATCATTCCAACGTTTTACAACGCTACACAAGGCGCTTCACGGGATGCTCATTATTAAGTGTAATCATTAAATATCTATTTCCTGTCGGCATTAAATTTACTGTACCAATTAAATATTTGAGATCATTTAAACTAAACGCTACACAACTCTTAAGCGAATTAAAGGCAAATCGTCATTAAGAATTACCGGTAACAAAAGCTAAACGATCCTGATTGACTCATTTTCATAAACTACATCCTGTGTACATGCAAAACCTTTAATTATATTAAATTATAAGTTTTAGCATGTTTTGTAATGGGATACGAACTAACAATTTCATTTCTTGAAAGGACTTAGGAAACGTAACATAGAAATATACAATGTTTTTCCGATTTCAGACTTTTGAACTTCTAGCAGTGACGATCGCTTTACTTGATGTAGTAAAGTCAGGCAAAATTGACAAAAGTAAGCTGTTCAATCTTTACTAAATAATATTATGTTTGGTTTGAAGAATATGATTATAAAATCTTTACAATATATATTTGTTCTCTATTAGCAGCAGTAACCCATTCTAAGATTCTAACGAAACGCGGCGGATTAACTAAGCCATGGCCAAAACCAGGTGGACCAAATGGGCCTCAAATATTTCCACTGCCGCCAGGTGGATTTAACAAGCCAAGGCCCAAGCAAGGTGGATTTACTAAGCCATGGCAAAAACCAGGTGGGCCGAGTGGGCCTCAAATATTTCCACTGCCACCAGGTGGATTTAATAAGCCAGGCGGATTTACCAAGCCATGGCCAAAACCAGGCGGGCCAAATGGGCCCCAAATATTTCCATTGCCGCCAGGTGGATTTAACAAGCCAAGGCCCAAGCAAGGTGAATTTACCAAGCCATGGCCAAAACCAGGCGGACCAAATGGGCCCCAAATATTTCCACTGCCGCCAGGTGGATTTAACAAGCCGAGGCCCAAGCTAAGTGGATCAACCAAGCCTTGGCCCAAACCAGGTGGACCCAATGGTCCTCAAATATTTCCACTGCCACCAGGTGGATTTACCAAGCCACAGCTCAAGCAAGTTGGATTTACCAAGCCATGGCCCAAACCAGGTGGGCCAAATGGGCCTCAAATATTTCCACTGCCGCCAGGTGGCTTTACAAAACCTTGGCCGAAACCAGGAATGGGAAATATGATAAAACCTGTTACCTATCCGATGATACCAGGAATGGGTGGAATCTTGAAACCGCAAATTTACCCAATGAAACCAGGTGGAATGACAAAGCCTTTTCCAAGACCGGGCAGCTTAACAAAACCCTGGCCAAAACCTGTGCAAGGTGGAATGTCGAAACCTCTTGTTCCACTACCGCCTGGTGGTGGCCCTTGGACGAAACCTTGGCCAAGACCAGCAATTGTTGATGGTGGTGGTATGACAAAACCCTGGCCTGGGCCAATTACCAGCCCATTTACAAAACCATGGCCGATTAAGAAAGGAGTAAACGGAAGGTTTCTCCAAAGTACTCGAACAGGTGGTAAGTTTCAATTAAATTTGAGTGCAAACAACATACATAACTATTGTCGTCATATAATTTGTTCTTAAACTTTAAGGTGTTATGGGTGATACTAAAGGAAAGTGTCCACCTCATAAAAAGTGGTCGCAACTTGCAAAAACTTGCTTAGTGAGTACATGGACTAAATGTAAGGTTCAAACATATACATTTAAATCTAAAATATAATGCAAACAAGATTTAACAATAAACTCAAAATTTTCTAATAATTTGTAATTTCAAATCACAGATCCTAGTAAAATGACCAAGTGTCCTCGTCATATGGTAAAAGTTAAAAATGAATGTGTTCCTAGATATTACCAAGAAGGTAGTATATATTTCAGTTTGAAAAAATATGAATCCGTTTACAAGTATAACATTTGATTGGCAATTTTATATTCTGATTCTATTTTAATAGCTGGATTACTAGGAAGTGGTAATCTTGGAAAGGTATGCCCGTCTGGGCAGAAATTCAGCCCATTTTCGCAATCATGTACTTCCGGTGGATTTGGAGGAATTACATTACCAGGTAGCTGGTATTCTTTAGAACATTATCGGTTTTTTTTCTAAGGTACATGTTTCATGTTGTATCACGTTCTTTTATATGTAATTAGCTAAAGTATGTCCACCTGGACAAACGTGGCACAATTCTTTGGGAAAATGTGTTCCATGGCTTCGTAGTGGTGGTAATTTCAAATAAAGTTAACTTTCCAAAGTTATAATGAAAAATTGCTTCAATTTGCTTTATAGATAAATTGCTAATTTTTGTTCGTCAATTAACTTCTGTGTTTTTAGTTGCTGGTCGTGCCATGATGGATGATAGCGACAGTGATAGTTCCGATGATACTGATATCATCTCATGAGTTCGGGCATCTTAATAATTAATTATCGAGTATATGTTAGCATATTATCTCAAATTATAATTAATTTGCCGTTATTTTCTTTGTATGCCAAAATTGGTAAAACTTTTGAACTATTTTTATTTTTTTTAGCTTTAGTTAGGAATATTTATTTATATATATTTTAGAAAGTTTGAAGTTTTAATATAAGTATGAAATGATTATATATTTTGTCAATAAAACAAGTCCATATTCTTGAAGCATCTGTCGTATTGTATGCACTGGGTTAACGACACAAGCACTAGTAACATCTTATGTTTTTAAAGGGTGATGATGATGATGTTTTCCAATGATGTATGCCATCCGAAAACACCTGAACTTGGCGGTGTTCGAAATATTAGATAGCCCACTCCTGAAAGACTGCCTAATCTTATGGTTGTTGGCTTATACTATTGTACTGGGAAGCTGCATTCTCTCAATATTCATATCACTATTTTCTTGTTTTTTTTATTGCGACCCAATAAATATCGAGCTAAAAGATATTGTTCCTATATATGTTCGAAAATAAATTGCATCTGTAGTTTAGTTAATTCTTGTGTGTACATGTATGTTTGTGTACGTACAAAGATACTTGTCCTCTCATAATATATAAAGTTTTGTGAACCTGGCTTGCTGGACGAAAATAAACATTTTGCAAGTGTAGTATTCCAGCCAATGAAATTAACAGACCCCCATTACCAACGCATTTGTTTGGAACTAGCTGGTTTCCTAATAAATCAAGCTCTGTAAAAACTGACTGATCTTTCACTTCAAAAATTTTACAAGTTCCATTCAAACATTTATACAAAAGTAGGACTTCAGGGTGACGTCCTTGATTACATTTAAGGCAGAAACTACAAGAATAGAAAGTAGTGACGTGTACAACCGTTGAAAATATAAGATTAGAATGGTAAGTAAAATATAATAGTAAATTATCGTTCAATTAATTTATGTACAGTGTGTATACTAATTATAAGAACGACAACATTTTTTTGGTTTTGTGCGATTTCTAGAAAGGGCCATGGTTATTCTAAACGGTTGGATGCTGCATACTATTGCCCCAGATAGTGTGCGTTTTGATATGTATCAGGTTGGAGTACATCCCGGAGTTTCTAAGTTCGGTACACAAATAACAAAAAAGTA
>JAQIWN010002116.1:0-17190 GCA_034699025.1 Entomobrya cf. arborea Gr-Col-00668
ATTCGGCAAGTTGGTTGGATAGTCCACAGGACAGATTTATTTTGATGGTGGTGGTATGCCAAGTGCTCACTTTTGGGATTTCCCCGACTTTGTCGCATTCCCGACTCACCATAGTCACCATCATCATTAAAGTATGGTCATGGTTCATGGTTCACAGTACAATTTTCACAACTGGAAACTTACCCTGTCATTACGATGAAGCTGCGATATGCTGTTTGCTGAAAATGAAATGGATTATTAGAGAGGAGGAAAGTAAATAGCTGTGAATGTCGGTTGATTATAAGTAAAGCCATATAAAGATGCGAAGGAACCCTCTCTCTTTGAGGATTTTGATGTGTCCCCAGATGAACATGAAAGTGTGTCAGTCTCACAATCGAACAAGCTTACCGAATTTCTATACTGTAGTGATGCTTCTTACCGAGTTTTTCGGGTTGTTAGAAGCTTAAAATAATAATAGTAATCATAATCACAGTGGAAATGAAGAATCCTTAGAAAAATACAGTATACCGAATTTTGTAAACTTTAATGCATTTCAAGTTTTGTTGGCTTTTTGTTGTGTCTATGTGTGGAAAATTTTCAGGGAGCAGGCCAGTACCGTAATAGTAATGATCAGAGAGAAATGCAAAGGGATTTTATTTTTTTGAGAACAATGTTTTTGTCATTGTTTTGCTTAAATCTCAAATTAGCACGTGGAGACAGACGTTAGCACACACTGACATGACGCGACGCACGCCGTACGACCGCTGGTCCTCTGATGTATTTTCTGTGTCATTTGTTTCGTTGGTTGTCGGTATGCTTTATTTTAAAAACAGAATAATTAAAGAGAACTGTACATTACCATTTTTTGTAGGATGGATGGAACGTGTATCAGCAAAGACAAGAGGGATTTATTTCTCTTTAAAAAAAATAACAGGGAAAATAAGCCACTCGACCAAAGGGATCTGATCCAAACACGAGAATAAAAAACCGGTTGTTGCATTTTTTAAGGAATTGTTTGATTTGCAGTAGGCAAGAATATATTATTGAATCAAATGGCGCTCTTGTAGAAAGGATACATAATTATAGACTTCATTATGAAACCTAGTTAAGTGACAGACTGACTTGTGACTTTTTTTCAAATGCCGTGTAGAGCAATTGTTTGTGAAGTATTTATGCTAGCTCATTAGAATAAAATGATATATTTTAATCATTTTAAAAGTATGAGTCATCATTGGACTGGCTGGACTCGTGTGGCTCTACTCTCCTGCCAGGAAGGACCAGGTGCACTTTTTAACACATTCTTTTATTCTAATGAAATATGTGTAGACTCCACCCTTACTTCCCCAATTATGATACAGTGAACAAGGCAATGAAAGTCGCGTGTCGCTTGTTTTTAGTTTTTGTCTGTTTATATACAACTCTAGTAAATATTTTATTTTTTTGCGATTTCAGTTGTAAAAAAGGTTATTATCATTGAAATTATAACAAAACCTTAAATAATTAGTCTAATTTTGTTCCAAAGATCAAAGGGATTTTTTTGTGTGTTGATTTTCCTTTGACTTGGACCATCTTTTCAGTACAGCATTGTTAAACAGTCTTCCGAACAAAATGACAAAGGATCCATATATGGCTGCGAAGGCTATGATACTGTCCGACGACCGGTAGCACGGCGACCCCCATGCTGAAATATTTATTCATACGATTAGTCATTTATAACTTTTTTCTTGTACTTATTTCATAAGTATCCTTCGAAACTAATTGTAACTCACCCAGTAACGCTTTTGTTGTAGCGTTAAGAATGAAACCAATTACCATCTGCGCAAACTGAGCTGTTGTGATGACATTTGCTATTGATTTCGGAACGTCAAAACCAGCCATCTGTAAATTTAGTTAGTATAAAGGCATAGAGAACACCAAATGGAAATATTTTAATTTAAAAAAAATCATTTACCTTTAAACTAAAGTATGGATACATGAACGCATGTACTCCATAATTAACTACCATTAACATGGCGGCTAAAGGCTCGTTTAACGGCACTACATAAATAATAGAGAAAATTAAGTTATTAAACGTTTTACAGCAAAATATTGGCACGATATGGCAGTATACTTACTAATGACCCAGACAAGAATCAAGGCTGAAATGTGATGATACCACTGCAAAAGTTGAAGGGGTCGCTTTCGCAGTACTATAAATAAAGTGTCACCTAGTTCCACGTATTTGGAAAGAGCAAATGCAAACCTGCATGAAAAGATAAATTTTAATTTGAAATATTTCAGTGTAGCTCAGCGTGATGATGATGTCAAGGTTTAAAAAATTTCATTTGTCAACTTACCCCCAAAATGCCAATGGAGGTTCGGTAAACTGCCTGACACATATACTCGTATAAATGCCATCAAGTCCAGTCATGTGCTTTGCCACATATGGAGCAGTTCGCACAAATCCCATCATTGAAAATATTCCAATAGCTGCATTCCAAAAAATTAGGGGTGTTTTTAAGTCAAATGCTGGACGATTTTTCATGTATTTTTGAAGTCCAAAAATTGTCAATGCGTATATCCCAGCGGCGTAATAGGCCCAGGCTCGTTTTTCAAGTAGAAAGTCTCTCCACCAAACCAAATCAACGATTTCAAAGGAATAGCTATTGTCAAGGTTATGATATCTCCAATATAGGGACTCCGATTCCGACTCATTTTCGAAGGAATGGGAAAGTTGGTTCGGAAAGAAATTACTATTTATGCTAACCATTTTGAATGAAAATACAACACACAAAACTGAAGAAATGAACTAGGTCTAACAATGGTCACTGATCAGTGTTTCTGATTGCCAGTCTACCTGATAATTAGTATGTTTAGTGGACACGAGACAAGTTTTTATAGTAAAGTCCGAATAATCGGCTCCGTGTGTATGACTAATATTCATTCAACTAATATCTATCGCGTCATAAAACTGAATTGTAAATTGTAACTAAATAGGAATAAACTTGGCTTGGGATTCAGAAAAAAAATAGCGCATGTGTGGTTTTCAGTAGGCAGTTTTGTGCATACGTAATAAGGATAAAAAGACTATCGGCTCAATTAATGACTACTCTTTAGTCTGTGATTATTAGCGTTATTAGTTTAATTCGTGTAATCGTAAAAAATCATCGGAAAAACATGTTGCGCAACAGGCAAACGTAGATATGTACACATGTATTGTATGTCAGTTCATTGTTTTCATATTTGTTATTTTATGATAGTAATTGTAGAATAGTTATAATATAATCCGTATAACAATCGATTATGATGTATAAGTGTCTTTAAAGTCCAGAATTTAAATTTCAAAGATAAATTCAACCACGCGTAAAGCAAAGAAAATTGACAATTCAATAAGGGTAAATTTCTCATAAAAAATAAATGCTTACATGAAATAAAGTAGTATTTAAGATAAAGATTGATATGCTCTAATTTAAACTTAAAAATGGCAAATAAAAGTTTTGTTTGCAACTCTAACAACCACATTAACGTAACAACAACAATCAATCAAAAAATTGTTCAAATTACCGTTATTATTACCAACAATGAGATGAGTCTGATTTAATAACTTTACAAGCTGATTCATTCAGACATGTTTTCGGTATGTATTACAAATTTTAGTATAGATTATTGTTTAAAGCACGTGGTTAACCACAGTCGCATCATCAATGTGATCATATCATGTGAAATTCCTTGTATTGATCATGATGTATTCAATGCCTCTTTTAAATAAAAACGTCTTTTGTTAAAACAAAAATTTATAAATTTGTCTAGACATTGACTTGTACATTAGTAAAAATTATTTGTTTCATTTCACGAAAACAGTCGTAAGTTTACTGCATTAATTGTTTACTATCTAATGAGTCATGCGTGAAACTATATGGTATGTCCGCAAAATGCAGACTAAAAGTAAAATTTACAATTTACACTGAAAAATATTATTTAACGCTTGTAAATCAAGAATCCAGGTAAACACAAAAATGGGAACAAGCATTCCACCTTACTTTCCGACTCATCTTCAGATGGGAATATTTTACAGTGCACGGGGAATTGTAAAGTAAAATGTTTAATTCATAAAATGGATAAATTAGAGGTAAAAAATTGAATGTTGTAAATTGTTAGAACGTAATACGAGTTCAAAGTACGTACCTATGTACGTTGTTATGGGTACACTGTGACGTGGGAAAAGGAAACTAACTAAAATAAATGTTTTTTTGCTTATTCGAAAAATTAACTTGTGTAATTTTACCCATTGCACTCGCTTTATTATGTTTTTGACGTAATCACGCTGGCGTGTGTCTCTATTTGATTTCATGTCTTATAAAATTATATGCAGATTATTGCAGATGCTATTTCTGTGAATCAAGATTACTTGAAATAAAAGTTTTACAATCTTCATTTTACAATCCCGAACTATGTACATTTCGTTTCCCAATCCACTATCACGACATGGAAAGCTTGGTATTTTCGTTGCTTTGGTATTTCCTTCTATAATTAATCTTGAATGCAATCAGATAAAACTAGTGAGCAATTTAATTGCCTTTACACATCATGAGCCACACACAAAATAAGCCTTTTGTTATTACTAAACTAACTAAAGATAATGCTTATTCAGTTTAGGAATTTATATCTTGATTTCGTTTAATAATTTATAGTTAATTCCTTGCATAATCATAAATAATAGCACATTGTTGTAGTAGGAGTAAATCGAGATTGCCAGCCTATAAATTCACAGATACAACGTACTCATCAACAACAGTCCTGTGGGGAAACGAATAAAATGCAAGGGAAAAGGAATTTCATTACTATCGAAATAATATCAAAATAGAACAATAATAATGATTATACTGCTACACCTATCATATCATCATCATCGTCCTCTTGAATTGTTACAAAAATTCACTCATCAAATTGCGTCATAAACAGCAATACCGTAGACCAGCCAAAATGACAGATAATCGCAATCCCAGTAGTCTAGCGTGTGAATCAAGTAGATCCGTACCGAATTGTAATTGAAACGATATCAAAGCAAAAATGACATGACAAGCAAGTAGTTCATTAGTTCTGGAATCTATGGAATTTTTCTACTCACTCTCTAACCTGTGATGTATGTGCAATCATTCTGAATTTGGATGATAGCAATGAAATTACAATGCAATGTAGTCTTCGCAACTGAAAGCAAGCGAACAATAATGTGTCGTGTCGTAATGGAAATGATATTTCAACATGTATCATTTCACCATCATCCGTCCCCACTTCAGCACCAAATCAAATTCAAAGTGAAATTCCAACCTGTACAACCATACCTTGAAGAATTTGACAGAAACAAATTCACATTTTTATGAACGTCCATACATATTCACGTACGTTTACCCTGACATGTTTTATTTCACCTTCTCTTGAAACATTCTTTACTTGGGACATTGTGTAATATACAGAATTTTTCTCCTGGTTCCCTTTTCCATGTCTCCCCCATCACCAATTTCATTTCCGATACCGATCTCCTCCATCTTATAAGTTTGTAGTAAACTGGTAACGTAAAATGATTTTTCTCTTCTTCCTCCACAAGTTTTAGGTTAACCCTGGTTCTGGCTTGCTTGCAAAAGCATATATGTATATATTTTTTTAGTATAATTGCATGTGTGCATGGAAAAGTTCAAGAGTATATTAATCGAAATGAAAATAAAAACAAAACCAGAAGAAGTAGAAATGTTGATGATTACTATACAACTAAACTGACCAGGTAAACAATATTGAATACTGACCCTGAAAATATAAAATGTAGGATTGCGTGAATGCTGGACTAGAGTAAGAGGGAAAAAATACTGGAGAAGGGGAGAAAATGAAATATGTTCTTCGGAAAAATATACATACATAGAAACAAGTCTAGTAAAAAATATGTGGCCCATGCATCCATCCATCCCCAACTGCAGCTATGAGTCATCCAGGTGTGGTTCCACTTCCCTACTTCTGTATTTGCAGAGAGTAGAGAGAGGAGGAAAAACGAGGGTGAAAAATTGGGAATGGAAATATGCATACAGCCAAACCAACATTACTACTAATCTGAAATCGGAGAAATTTAAACTTTTAAGTTGAATATCGACTGTAAGACTTTTCGAGATATTTTTAAGGTCGAGTTTCTACACATCTCCTCCCACGCATGTACATATGCCAATCTATTTTTTAAGCATAGACCATGTTATGAAATAAATTCATATGTTTACAGTTATATATATAGTATACACGTTAATTTGACTTTTCGCAAGTTTTCATGAAATGCGAAATTGACGCTCGCACACGACAACCACAGCCCACACTATTAATTATTTTTTACAGCTCAATACCTTTCGCAAAAAAATATGAAATGCGATAGAAAATCTAACCGCATCTACCTGAGAAGAATAATAACAGTGTAAAATGAGACATTCGTACGAAGAATACAATAACAGACGACACTACGCTCTTGGGACCAAATGTCGCTGCTTAAATATCCATTGTCTCTCTTTTCCTAACAAGCTTTGTCAAGTCAGCGTCTTTGGAATTGTAAAAGCAAAAGAGAAAAAAGCGTACATAAACAAGACAAAGTTTTACAGGAGAAAGCCGATACAAATGAGCTTGTTTTTTGAGGAACAGAAAAGTGTCCCAAGACCACAAAAAAGTATCATGGCATTTTTTATAACAAGCAACCTTATCCTTCAAAAAACGTAAAGATCACATGCACACAGAAAAACAGCAGGGTGTACATCTATTCTTTTCTTCACCGTATTCTCTCACAGGTGATTAGTAAAATATACAGAAAGACAAGAAAAAAGCTATAGAATTTTCCTCGCTTGTTGTCGTCTTAATAGATACACAGATAGAATAAAATAGCTTCATTGTACAAATGCAATCTCCTCTTTCTCCAATGTTTTTCTCAGAAAATCTCTGCAGGGGCAATACGGTAACAGCAATCTCTCACCACTGATCCGACAAAGAATTCTTTAGAAAATAAATAAATATAAATATCTCATTACTTACTTTATACACTAAATAGCTTCATTTTCTCCAGCCGATTTTATACTTTTTTCATTCAATTCAGAGAAAAAGCCGATTTTCAGATGAGGATTCATATGTTTACTCACTTGTTCATCATTATACACTTGTTCATAAATACGAAGAAAATATTTTGCTGCTGTGTGTTGAAATAAATAATTGATGATAGAGTTGCAACGCCAAAGAAGATGATCTCTGTTTTGTTGAAAATTGGAAGGAAAGAGAAAATGTTTCCCCTTTCTTTCTTCTTCTCTGTCTCTCTTGTTGACACTCCCAATCTTGTCAAAAAAGATAAGAAGTGAGCGTAATTGTCTGTGTCAGCTATTGAATTGCTCGGAGGGAACCAAAAGAAGGAAAGGTTCCCCCATCATCACATCTCATATTCCACCAAGCATACATACACATGCTTTTTTACAAGATACAAAAGTAACAAGTTTTCTTTTACGTTTAACGCTTAAAAAATCTGAAAACACTCATGAACAAGTGTATCGTATCGTATTGACGCGACGGTGGTGACGGTAGTATGGTTGGTTTTGTATTCCTTCTATTGTCGCTTACAATAATAAGAGGAAAATATGGTAAAAAAGTTGAGAGAGTGTGGTTTCCTGTTACATAAGTTTTGTATACATCGTGGCATGGCATATGCATATTTATTGCCAAATGTTTACACTATTATTATTCATAAAGACGCAAATAGGTTTGATCTTTGACGACCTCGTTTTGAATTTTGATAGTTGAGTTGTTGTTGAACGCGAGGGAAAGTGGGAAGATAACGGTATGGTGGACTGTTTGATGTTTTTGGAGGAAGATGTGAAGTGAAATGGAATGAAGTGGAGAAAAGCTGCTTAAAAGTTTAGAGGCATCTGTGAAGCTGTTCTGTTGTGCGTGTGGAAATATTATGTTCAGATTTTTCCGGTTGAAATCATTTTTTCACAATGCCAAACCAACAAAAAACTTTTTTCAGGTTCAGAAAACATATATCTAGTCATCTTATCAAATTATTGTCACATACATTCAACAATGTATGTTTGATGTATTCAAACCCGATACATTCATACATGACATGTCTTCAAAGATAAATTCCATCTAAAATAGAATTTCTCCATTTTTTATGGAGTATGGATGCAAGCCTGGATCCGGATCAGAAAAAATTCCGGCTTAGATGGAATATACAGTGATGACTTGTATACATACACGAAGAATGATAATGGCTAATTTTTTTCTGAAAGCCATGTTGAATGTGGTATTCAAGCACTTCACTTCATATCACATCACCATCATCACATTCTTCCAAAAGTTCCAAGTCAATTTCGTCACAGTCATAAAATTTGTGTGTTTGTTCAGGATGCATAGCAAAATGCTGGTATGTTTGATTGAGTAAAAATTACGAGAGAAAATTCAATTTCCTCATTCATTCCATCCAAAAGCACCAGAGAATCTATGCATTCCCCCTCTCTCTCTCTTCCGTTACACTCTGATTCACTTTTCCCTGTGTATAATTTCTTTAGAGAAGGAGATAGAGACCCAGATACCAATATAAATACCACAGGTGATACATATTTTTATAGTTTGATGACATTTTCCTGAAATTCAACCATGAAAAATAATGAGATAAAGCTTTAGTTAGTAGTGTGTGGTAAAAGCTTTTCATGATAATAATTTTATTGCATTTTCTTTGAAAAAAATATGAGCAAGTTGAGCCATGGCACTTTTCTACCATCCATCCATCCATGTCTCAAGTTCTTCCATTGGCATTCTCTTTTATCAGTCCACACATCTTTCAACTTCCACCACCGCTTCGTCAGTGCTACCTGAAACCCGAAAAAACGCCCGTACATTTTTTGATGGATACGTCGATACAACTTCTTTTGGAAAACCGGATACTGGTCCACAAGAGAAGAGGTGAAAAAAAAACTTTACCATGTAACAAATGTCAACAAACCAT
The DNA here is from genome assembly GCA_034699025.1 of Entomobrya cf. arborea Gr-Col-00668. Taxonomy (NCBI): domain Eukaryota; kingdom Metazoa; phylum Arthropoda; class Collembola; order Entomobryomorpha; family Entomobryidae; genus Entomobrya; species Entomobrya cf. arborea Gr-Col-00668. The sequence goes on from JAQIWN010002116.1 coordinate 8,972, forward strand.
CGCATCAAAAACATGATGATCTCTACCAGTCACCGTTTGTTTACCTTTCTTTTATGTGTGGGTTGACTGGTCTCTTCCTCTTTTGCCCGTGAAAGCATTCTTGTTCTTTTTTTAAAACCTTTTAATGTTTTTATTTCACCACCACATACACAGACACAAGCATAATCATAAATGGAATCTTTCAACAAAATGTATAACATTTTTAGTGAAGTCATCTTCTCAAAATTGTTGAGCAAATAAAAAAAGTATTACAATGGATTGTTGTAGTGGATTGGATTGGTAAATTGTATGCTGAAGGAGAAATTATATGGACGGTCATGTTCATGTGTTTGTGTAAGATGACGTGACTTGGTACTTGAACAATGGACAGAAAATGAAGGAATAACTCGACTCAGGTCTAGATGAAAAGCTCTAAAAAATGGTATGTCTGGTTGAGTCCTCACTTGAAACACTAATGGACTTCCTTTACACATCAAATTCATCTATCAAGAAGAACAAGCACAAAAAATAGCACATACGGACGTTTTTTGTGTGTTCCGCTTCAATACTTTTTATAATGGCAGGTTTAACAAGAGAGGAAAACTTTCTCTTTTATCATAATTCCTTCTCCGCTTTCTGTTTGATTTTCCAAAGGTTTTATTAAAAGCTTTACATGCTGACAATGGTCAAGCTGTTGGACATTTTTGAAGAAGTGACAATGATTTGAGCTTATTTATTTTGTTTTCTTCTAATAATTGGATATGTGGAAAAAAGTGTGGAGTAAATACCGCATACGGTTAAATGTAATTGTTTTTGTAACAAGGAGCAGATTGATTAGGATTACCAAGCCAGAGAAGAAAGAGACTCCCCAGGGGTCTCATTACCATCATCATTATTTGCGCTGCATGGCATGAATGAGAACTTGTTAAGATCGCCGTAGTGGACATGGACATCTTTTCTGGAAAAATTTGTTCAAGGAAATTGTCAAGGAAATCTGTGGTTATGACAAAAATAAGGCGATTGGACCACTAATTTAAAGATATGCTTGAATACTTGTTTGCAAATTGAAGTGACCCTTATCTTAATACCCTAAACATGCTCTATTACTAACAAATGAGGTGTGACTTTTTGTACTTTTCACACAAACAAGAAAAAAGAAAAATAGAAAGAAAAAATGTCTAGTAAAAAGAAAGCAGAAGCAAAGAAAAAACAGGAAGCTGCTGACGCAGCGGGTCCTTTCCGTCTTAACCCACCAGCTGTAGAGCACTGCATTGTTAGTTTCAAGCCTAACCTGACTGAGATGACATTTGAAGGGTCCATACTTCTCCTAATGGCAGTAGAGGAAGGTACAAGTGTTATTATAGTCAACGCTGCGGATCTCATAATCACCAAAGCCATTTGGGAGGAAGATGTAACGCTGAATAGACAAGAGCCTTCGGAAATTATTGTGGAGGACAAGGGCGTTTTGAATTTAGTATTTGAGCCAAGTCTGTTAGCGCAAAGTGGACAGCTTCGATTAAACTTTAAGGGAAACATGTCGGATAAAAAGTTGGCTGGTTTTTATGTGTATAATACAGCGCCCATTATACATACCGCTCAAGATGAAGTTGTTGGACCAGATGGGACCACTATGATTATGGCCCCGCAACAAAAACAACAGTTGTGTTTGTTAACCCAGTTTGATCCGTGTGAAGCCAGGAGATGCTTTCCATGCTGGGATGATCCGGCTTTTAAGATAACATATGACATTATTGTGATTGTACCGAAGGGGTCGGTCGTACTTGGACCTACGGTAAATATAAATTAATGAATAAAAATGAAATCTAAGCGAGCGTTAAAATTAAATCACTTTGATTATCGGTTGTTAGCCTGTGAAAGCGACTTACCCTCATCGTCGGGATAAGACTTTGGAAATTGCCGAGTTCAAAACTACCCCAAAACTTAGCACTCACGCTTTAGGATTGGCTTTCGGCTATTATGACTTTGTGGAGGGGAGGTGCCTTGATGACGAAATGCTTGTGCGGATTTACACTCCGCCGGGAAAAACGGGGGATGCCCAGTTTGCCCTCAGCATGAGCTGCAAAGCAATACAATTTTTCCAGGAGTATTTCGGCTGTTCTTTGGATGCCCAAAAGTTGGACTTGGTGGCAGTACCCGACTACATTTACAGTCCGATAGAATGCTGGGGCCTAATTTTCTATAGAAGTGCGGATATTCTGATGGAACCGGATACTGCTGTTTACGACTTGATGCTGATTTCTCTGGCAATCTGTCATGAAATATCGAAGCAGTGGTTTGGCAATTTGGTGACGCATCAGTGGTGGTCCCATCAGTGGCTTAAGGAGGGATTCGCTGCCTTTGCAAAATACATTTTCGTGGATCAAATGCTCCCGGAAATGGAAGTATGGTCGCATTTTGTAACTCGTGTTCTTCATAGAGCTTTACGCATCGATGCCAATAAGCTTGTACATCCCGTGGAAGTAAATGTATCAACAACAGCAGAGATTGAAGAAGCTGTCGACGATATTTGTCTTTTCAAGTCGGCAGCTATTTTAAGAATGGTACATCGGTTTATTGGAGATTTGCCATTTAGACAAGGTCTGGAAATTTACCTGAATCGGTATCGGTTTGGAAATGCAAACAGCGCCGACTTTTGGAAATGTATGCAAGATGCCAGCTCCAAACCAGTGACGAGCATGATGGCGTCTTGGACTCAAGTCAGAGGATATCCTTTGATAAACGTGACTGGCAAGCAGGAAGGGAAAACAAAGACTTTAAAATTGACTCAAGAAAGGTTCCACTATGACCAATCTCAGAAGGATGCGAAAGGTCAAGGTCCAACCTTCGTTATACCATTAACATTTTCCACGAGACATCATCCGACATCGGCTGTAGTAGAGCATGTAATGGACACCAGATCTGTTAGTATAACTATTCCAGAAGTGGCGAAAAATGATTGGATAAAAGTGAACCCTGGAGCTATTGGCTATTTCAGAGTGAAATATCCACATGACATGTATTCCGCTTTGGTGTTTGCCATTCGAGAAAAGTCGTTGCCAGCTTTGGACCGTGTTAATATTTTGGATGATAGTTTTGCCTTGCTCATGGCTGGATACAATACTACAGTTGAGGTGCTATCCTTACTTGAAGCTTTTGTTGAGGATGAAGATTTTGCTGTTTGGACCACAATTAGTAACATATTTGACAAGTTTGTTCGCGTTTTTGAACATGTAGGCAAGGCAGACAGTTTTAGATCCTTTGGCAGATACATTTATGGTCAAATCTATACAAAAATTGGGTGGACTAGCGATGATGAAGAAAGTCTGCAGAGGAAACTCCTCAGAAGTTTAGTATTAAGAATGATGGCTAAATTTAATCATAATGAAGTTGTGGAGCAGTGTAAGTTGATGTTTGAGGGTCAATATGGGGAGGAAGGGGTCGCCATTCCGGTTGACTTGAAGTATGTCATTTACAAGAGTGCTGTGATGCATGGCAATGAAACTGATGTGAAGAGATTTTTTAGGGTGAAATACAAATCCGTAATCTAATTTGGATGATGGGCTACAATTTATGAATTCTGAAAGATTAACAATAGTGTTTTAATACAGATGTACAGAGAATATGATTCGGCGGAAGAAAGGGATAAATTAGCGTATGCCCTTGGAAGCGCTCGAGGGGCTGTTCAAATTCAGTATGTTTTGGATATGTGCTTCTCCGAAGAAGTGAGGCGAGCTCATACCATTTTTATGATGAGTAAAATAGCGAAAACGAAAATGGGTAGGGAAATGGCTTGGACGTGTTACAAGGATAACTTTTCCGTTTTTAGGAATAGATATGTAAGTCACTTTTAATGATAGGGAATGTCTTTGACAATTAAAGCTAAACCTCAATTACTATCTTTGTTTACGTATCAGGGTCCTCATCAAGCAAGTAACCTTTTGGAAGCTATTCTTCAAGATTTCTCTACTGAAGAAAAAATCACTGAAATTCAGGAATTTTTCAAAATGAATCCTTATCCTGGAACCGAATGGGCTATACAACAGGTATCCGAAACTATTCGTATGAATGAGATGTGGCTTAAAAGGGAAAAGAATTTGACGGCTTTGACTGATTATTTGGAGTCCATGCAATACTAAAGCTCTAACAAATTGATAGCATTTTTTAATGTGAACAACATCCACAATCGAATAAAAAACAAAAGACATTCGTTTTCTTGAGTTTGAACGATGTTAGAGGACATGATTTGATAAAAGTATTCTTTATTAGACATTCGTAATTTCAATTAAAAATGTTACATCTATCACATCAAATTATTAGTTTCATTTCCTGAATATCGATGAGCGTTATATTTTTTGTATAAGAACCATCACCACCACCCACGCATCTCAAACATAAAAAATGACAAAAACTAATTTATTAGCTTTCTCTCATATTATTTATATATATCCTCTGTATTTTTTTTTCTATGAAAGGAAGAAAAGTGAGTTATATAATGAGATACCTGGAGATAAGATGATCTTCTGAAGCTTCAGTATTTTTTTCTCGTGTTCGTAATAAAATGTACAAAAGCTCTTATGTAAGTACATCTTTTATTTATTTTTATTCTTCATTGGCCATGTGGCTTGGCTTTTGTGTGTGCGTTTTTTGCTTTCTATTTCCATCTATATCGGATTCAGTCAGATCATCACATCGTCATTGCTTCGTAACTCTGTTCCATTCTTGGGTATTATTGCAACAAGTTATATAAATGTTCTATTTACTTACCAATAAAAGCTGAAAGAGAAGAGAGAGAGAGAAGCAGATAAAAGGAAACAAAAGTAATTATGATTACAAGAGACCAAAAAAGAAGATACGAAAAAATGGGAACGAAAACGAAAGGCAAAAGAAATGATGACAGGGAAAATAGAGAAGAAGAAAAGGAGAAATATGAGAGATTTGTTCTCTATTTTCCAGAAGAAAAAAAAATTACGAAGGACTTTTGGTACGTCATAAAAAATGGCGAATGATCATGCTTATAGTGCTGTATGGTGTTTAGTGTTCAGAGATGAGAAAGTTAATAACTGATGACTATACACAGTAGGAAAAAGGAAAAGTAGACGGCGGCGGTGGTTTTTGGTTAATGCGGTTGGTTTCCATTCCGATCCGGACCAGACCAGAGTATGTAAGTCAACTCTACAGGTTTTCCTTTCTCGGGTATTTTTCCGAGAATTTTTTGTTGGTTGGCTTTTTTCTCCACAGAAGCTTGAATGGCTTTAGGGATTCCTGAAGAATAAAAGGATCTAATCCTTGTTTTCTCTTTTTTCTCGGAGTTTCTACACAAAAAAAGTATTTTGTAAGCGGAGAGTAAATCCCATCAAAAATAGATAAAGTTAAAAAAGAAAAGCGGATCTCTGTTAGTAGAGTTAGAAGATTCGAAGAAGAATGGAATGATGAAGGGAAAAAATATGTTTTAGGCAATGAGAGGTTTTTGGTGGAAAATTGTAAAGGAGGATTTTTTGTAAGCTAAGCCAAAAGAAAAATGGAAACCTGAGATGAGGAGAAAACCCGTATGCACAATTTTTTATTACCTGATCTTCTGTGGAAAAAATAAAGAATGAATGAATGACTCATTCAACAACCAGTACTTAATTATTACTCTACCAATCATAGCTGAACATTTGAGGGAAACATTTTTTATGAAGAAGAGCCATTTTACACTGAATATCATAAAATGTTTTACTTCTGATGTCCTGAACTGCTGGTAATTCAGTTTTCAAATTTTGATGGAACTCAAACGTATTATTGGAAAATTGTCACACAAAAATTAAACGAGTCCACTCACACTCTCAGAGAATTTCATACACGGGTCACTTTTTACAAGTACCTTTTTGTCACTGCGTCATGTCCATTCATTTTACCCTTCCTGTTCACTCGATGGAGAAAATAGCCTTTTATATTTAAATACAAAAGACATCATTGACATCATTATTATCCAATATCAATAATAGCTTCCGAAAATGCAATCATTCTGATGTAAAGGGTCAAAGCTCTGCTCCTCTGATCTCTCAATCAGTTCAGGTCACACTTGAAATTTCATTGAAATAACTTGATATAGAAAAATCTGATTACATAACATAAAATGCATATGTATTTCAATTCCGGAAGAGATCCTGTTGCTTTTTCTGAGTGTCCATCCACCAGCAAATGAAAAAAACGACAGGGAAAGCAGAACAAAGTGGCAAGTGAAAAAATGATTGATATTAAATTGAATATTTTAGCCGGGTAATTTAATTTTCCACGCAAAAAGAGTTTGGTTGGGATGCTGCTGCGGACTTGATGTGATATATGGACCGAAATGCATTTCCCCCAAAAATTGCCCATGATTTATTTTTAGTTGCTTGGTCTTTTCCACTTAAAGACCCAAGAACAAGGCAATAGGCAAGAGGGAGACATTCAAATGGGCTGGTTGACACCACCACCAACCAAAAAACCAAAATAGTGCGAGAGATTCCATTCCTTAAAAGAGTTCGGGGACGAAACATGACATTTCACAGAACCAAGTAGGCATAATATTATTCGGTGGAAAGTGATGTGGAAAATAGATAGAGAAATGCTTACAGCAACTCTTTTAGGAAAAAAAGGAAAGGGGTAAATAAATAAAAAGTGAAAATCAACAGGAGACAAAATGCCAAAATGAACCAGCAACTGAGCCAAAAGGATCCAGAATCCAGAGAGAACAAGTTGCTGTTTTTGAAAAAAGGGGGAAAATAAGATTTGTCCAGAACGAAGAGATACACATCTTATTACAGTCACAGTTTTACATTCAATTTTTATATCTGATTTTATAAATTCATAGATTCATCTATCTATTTTGGTGAGTGAGATGGAAAATGAGTAAAAAATTGTAAACTTGTCGTCGTCTTTCAAAAATAATGATAAAGTTACATTGAAAGTTGAGTTCTCTGTCTAGTATATTATGTGTATACCTCGCTAGGGAATTCCCTTTATAGTTTTTAGAAAAGATTGTATAAAAAGTGCTTTGCTTTTCAAGTGGTTGTGTGGATGGAGGACACTTGTGAAATAATAAATGTATTGCGTTTTGTGTTTTCTATTGCTATTTTTCCAGAGAGATTTGTTGAGAGAAATATTATTGAAAAAACAATGGCCATAAATGGTATTTGTAGAGATGATGATGATATGATAGATAAAGATAGAGGAAGAAAGGATTATGAGGATACTTCAGAAAAATAAAGTAACTGTATTCGGTACGTATATTATTTTATGTATTGGCACAATTCCCAGATGGGTATTCTGTAACAATTTTTTGGAACAACCCGTTGCACTCAAGAGAGAGAATGAGATCGTCATCATGATTAGGATGATCATCAAATACGCATTTATCATCTGGCTTGGCACAATAAAATGAACTGAAATCCCTTTTTGTGGAGTATGGATTTTTGATGAGCTAATTTCTGGTCAACTGGCAAATAGTTCTTAAATCCAGTCTAAAAAAATGTTTTTTGTCCATTTTTTTCAATTTTTTAAAAACTTTTATCGTTTTTGATGATTTTGGTAACAATTTGGTTTTGGTTGGTTTAAACATAAAACGGAAATAATATTTCCATACAAAGTGATTCAACCGAAAATAACTCAATTTACCTCACGGGATGCACATAATTATTCAATTTGCTTTGAATTATGGTTAATCGCATCTGTCCGAATTATTGAAGCATAAATGTAAATTTTTTCATGAAACTCTTATATTTGTGGTAACTTTTTTAGAGGAATAAAAATATTGTTTACTTTAAAAATTTATGAATCCCGTAATTGTAAAGAAAACTACCCAAAAATAAAGAAAGAAAAGGTGCATTATGTGATGCGTTTAAGAATCCATTATGGTAGGTGGTGACGGACGAGTAAGATGAGCTTGTGCGGTTTACGGCATATGGTTTTGATAAAAAGGCATTTAGGAGGATGAGCAATAACTTAATTTTCTGAAATGAATGAATTTGTGTAAACTAAAAAGTAAAAGGTGCTTGCAGTCTATTATTAAACTGATAATCTAAGTAAACAATTGATACGTGAGTTTTGTGTAAAAATTTATTTTTCATTCAATTTACCAACAAAATTTAAAACCTGGATGACAGACAACCTTATTTATTCATTTTATCTTTCATTTTTTCCCTAGTTTGTTTGATGTATTTATTTACTAAAATGTCTAAAAGTCTACTCGCATTCAGGAAACAAAAGAAGTGATGTGA
>JAQIWN010002117.1:0-17186 GCA_034699025.1 Entomobrya cf. arborea Gr-Col-00668
CCACGCAGCACCCGTACATACCAGACGCCTTACAAGTACCGAGACCTGATTCTCATAATTAAGTGCCCGGTCCTTCACACACATTTTAATCAACCTTTAAAACTTACTTCGAATGGACTTCGCTTCTCCAGTTGGAAATAAAATGGCTGATGTTGTGCCTATCATCGACTCTGTTAGTCCATATCCCTAAAATTGTTATATTTGAAACTTGCAGTAAATGCATTCGTAACATTGAAATTAAATTGTACGTGGGTTTAAAAATGGGTGCTTACAATAATTAAATCCTTCACATTTGGGAGCTTTAGCAATGCATTTCTTACAGCAGGAGTAATTATTGCTCCACCTGTCCAAAGGGTTTCCAAACAAGTCATGTCATAATCCGCCGCTTCTGGTGAAACTAGAACAAGCAAAAAAGTTGGAAAGGCGTAGGCAAATCCAGGCTAAAATCAAAACCGGGGAAAATACATTAGCTGTAGTACAAACCAATTTTTCAGCGCTTGATCTTTGTGCTTTAAATATTATTTTCTAGTGCCTTTAATTCGTGGACAGTTTTGAGAATAATTTCGTTAGATATTTTCCCAGTTGTAATACAAGATTTTCCTGTAATCAAAAAACAGAAAGGGAAGGTAGAGCCACTAGCATGCGTCCCTTTAGAGAAAACAAGGTTGGGTTTAGTTTCCGTGAACGGGTAAAGACTGTAATGATGAATAGTATGCATCAACCGGGCGTGTGTTATAACAGCACCCTTAGGTGGACCTGTAATTATAACAGTACTTAAGAAAATGGAAAACTTTCAAATCACAAACTTGTCTATGTTGGAGTATCGATCAATAACAGAACATACCAGTAGTACCCGAGGTACTTAATATTAAAGCAGGATCCTCCAGCCCCACACTCAATGTAGGACATTCTAATATTTGAAAGAAAATTAAAATCTGTAATTGCAACTTCAACGTTAGATTAGTGCTAAATATGTTGACTTCACCTAATCCGTCATCTTCATCTAAAAACTTTTGAATTGACCTAAACTCTGCATGATTATCTGGTAAAATGATCTCGACGTGCCATGATATCTCCTTAAGAGCCTCTTTACAAGTTTCGATTCCACTTGGATCGCACATAATGAATTTGCATTCTCCCTCTACGATTCTAAAGCGCAAAGTTTCTAATCGAACCGGAGTAATTATATGAATCATTAAATACTTGCAATAAAGTTTACAACAAATACATTATTATCTATTTAATGGCTGACCTGCATCATCTTCAGGATAAGATGCTCGACATATTGCATTCGCTCGCCAAACACCAGCAAGAAAAATATGCAACTTTATCATATCACTTGGCATGAAGATGACCATATCACCCTTACGCAAACCTAATTTGTAAAGTGCGCTTGCAATACGTTTGGTCTCCTCGTCAAATTTAGTATAGTGACGCTTCTCTCTCGAAACTGCGTCAATCTATGCATCCATGTATTTATATATTACTTTGTTTCATAATTCGTATATTTTACTAAAAATAAATTCTAAAATACCTCAAAATAATCCTTTCCCAACTTTGCATAATGGTTGGCTTTACTAACAAGGAGTTCTGGAAGGGAATTATAATTTCCTAAAGATGGTATGTTAATGACCGGAGGAATTATAGTGTTCTTATCCATCCTGTCTATATTAAAGTGTTAAATGATGAACTTAATGTACAGGAAACAGCGCAGTGAATAACTGTAGAAAAGTTAGAAACACAGGAAAAAGATTTTGTATTACTTAAGTTGATCTTTATAAGTATGTATTCAATTTTAGTATTTGAAATTGAGCAAATGTGATACAGGCTTTCGAGACGAAGTTTCAGAATAGAACTAAGGGTTAATTGTACAAATATATATTGGAAATTGGTATAGATAGACATGTAAAGCCATGATCAACTTTTTGTGTTATGCAAAATTCAAGGTCACGAATAATTATCACCTCATCTCATGTTCATGTGATTCAAACTTCAAAGTCATGGATCTAGTAATATTAATGTTTTATGATGCCTCAATGTGTGATAGGACTACTCGATATTCCTCGACAACACACAATTGCACATGATGCCGGTAATGGCCAAGCAAGTAGAGTTTGTAAACAAAATACTTTTCTAGTCTTTTGCAGCCTGATTTATAAACATTTATTTTTTATCTAAATTAAAAATGATTACTTAACAAAATATCAATTATAATTATAACACAAAATGTTTAATCGTAAGTATAACTGTGTATGCAATACTGTATAAATACAGCAAAACAGATAACTAGATAAATATATTCATCAATCCACTTTTAATTGAGAAACAAGGGTCCTTGTGATTTTTCCTGTCTTTCCTTTCGGCAGTTCCAGCACAATATACAATCCTCCTCTCAAATGCTTGTATGAAGGCAGTTTTGCTAAAAGCAAGAAATTCATAATTTATCAAACTGATAGCCGTATTATTATTTTAGATTCAATATAATTTCTATTTTTGCTTATGCATGACTTTACAATGTGTATATTCCATGATTTCCTGAACTATTGATGGTGATGGTCCTGCTTCTTTTATAGTTACAAATGCTCGTGGCACATCACCGCCTTGATCCGGAACACCAATAACGCACACCTCATTAACGATGGGGTGCTGACCAATTATATTTTCTAACTCGCTTGGTGATATCTAGAAACAAGAATATAAAATGGTATGTTCCCATATTTTGGTTTTATTCCATTACCATTAATGAAAAACTAATGAATCTTTCACACTCACATGATTGTTGTAGTACTTAAATATTTCCTTTAATCTGTCAACAATGTAAATAAACCCTTGCTCATCGTAATAACCAATGTCTCCTGTTCTAAGATATCCGTCAATGAAGGTATTTTTTGTGGCCTAAATAAAAAGGTATAGTTAATTTTTCATGTGTACAAATAAATGTATGTGAGAAAATGTAAAAAGTGGAATTTTTTATGCTGAACCTCAGGGTTATTGAAGTAAGATTGGAACAGACTTGTGGTGTAAATACAAATTTCTCCCTTGCGATTTGCATCAAGAGGTTCTAAAGTCTCTATATCCCTTATTTGAATGCATGCACCTGGCGCTGGCTTCCCAGCTGAAAAATCTGGTGTTTCTAGAAATATTTAGTGTAGATACAAAGGATTGTTAATGATTTTTTAAGTTACATTAAATAAATCAAATGAAACTTCCTCCTCACCTTTGTAGGTAAAATTCGTAGGATTTTCCCTCAAAATTGCATTTGTAACAACAAGGCCGCATTCAGAAAGTCCATAAACCTACAATATTTCGGTAAGTGTACAATATTTTATCCTTGTCATCCAAGATTTTAGTTGAAATCATTTACTTACATTAATGATGTCTTTAACGTTGGGGAGCTTGAGTAGTGAGTTTTTTATCGCTGGTGTGACCATTGCACCTCCAGTCATGAGATAGTCCAAACTGCTGAAATTAAAGTCTTTGGCTTCTGGAGAGACCAACGACATTAGGTACGTGGGAAAGGCAAAGCTGAACCCAGGCTAGAAAGCGTTAAAGATTGCACAAAAAATACGATAAATTTGCATCAAATAGTTATTATTAAGGCTTAATTTACCGTCATGTCATGAATGGTTTTCCAAAACAATTCCGTTGTTATTTTGGGCGTCACAATGGAGGTTTTCCCACTTGCCAAAATGGCTAATGTAAACATAGTACCGCTGTAATGTGTTGCAGTAGAAAACATGGCGTTTGGCTTATCTTCGGTAAACGGCAAGTAAGATATAAGATGAGTGTGCTCAACCAAGGCAGAGTGAGATAAAACAGCGCCCTTGGGTAAACCTGTTGTTCCTGAGGTACACAAAATAAGAGCTGGATCATCTCCTCCAACTTGTACGGCCGGACAGTCTGAGCAAAAACCCATTAAATACTATGTATGTAATTCGGCGATTCTAATTGTTTTTATAAATCTGGAAAATCCTGTGAAAAAAATCATGCCAGACAGAACCTTTGCCATCATCTTCTTCCAAAGTATCCTTGATTGATAGACCAGTAATAATCTCAACTGGCCAATTAATTTCCTTCAGCATTTCTTTGTTCTTTTCAACTTGACTGGTGTCGCATAAAATAATCTTGCACTTGGTTTCTTTAATGCGATTTATCAACGTTGCTGTATTTGAAAAAGAACAATAGTTTCCGTAAATTCAAGTATAATTTTTATGAAACTGAATTAAATTTTGTATTTGAGTTTTTGAAGGATTGTACCAGCATCATCATCAGGATATGAAGCTCGACAAATTCCATTTGCTCTCCAAACACCAACCAGAAATATATGAAGCTTTATCATTTCGGAAGGCATAAAGATAACGTAGTCGCCTTTCCGTAGTCCCAACTTATAAAGTGAACTAGCAATTTTCTTTGTTTCAACATCAAACTGGTTAAATAACCGTTTTTCTTTTGATATAGCATCAATCTGCGCAAAAGATTGTCATTATATTTATTTTCTGATTTTAATACCCGTGAATACATACACAGTATAAAGTATAAACAACGGTTCCTTGAAATAAAATATTTACCGCGTAGTAGGTTTTTCCATTTTTAACATGTTCCTCTGCTTTCTTCAATAAGTACTCTGGAATCGTCTTAATTGATGGACGATCAATCGGTGGCTCAGTAGAAGTAACTACGTGTTTCTTGAAATTTGTCATTTTTATTTGATTAAAATCCACTTTTATAAAATTTACATAATATTATTATAACTAACTATCCACAATGCAGGTTTAAAGGATACTTTTTTAAACAGCTACAAGTTGTCCTGAGGTATCGCTTAAAAGTGGAATGATTTTTTAAATAGCAAATTAGCAACAGCTAGTCTATGAGTACAGGGAAGTACAATTCAGGAAAGTCTAGACTAAAAACATTATTTCCTGCAGGATATTTCTAGAGACAAATTCGGCTAAATATGTAAGAAACTTTTATTTTATTTTTTACAAGTTCGTATGTGTGTATGTATAAATTAAGTTGTGCATGTAATAACGTTTGTAAAATTATTTCGCTTTTTTGTTTATGTTACTGCTATAAAATTGTTACACGTGAAAAGTTGCTATAATTATTCTATAATCTATGTGGCTAAAACTAGTATGTATGTGGGCTGATGTAGGTATAAATTTGATTAAATAAAAATTATATATATTGGACTGGACAGTGGCTTACCATTTTTTTCTGTGTAAAATAAACTGACCGTACTTGCACGTTTTCTGAGGTCTGCAAAAAACATTTCATGATTTGACGCATCATTTTTTTTAAACTGCCGTGCCGTCGTCACTTCGTTAAATAATTAATTATGATGATGTAACAATCTAGTCTAATCAATCTAATCTAACGTCACTTCTATCTTCTATGCCATTCTCAAGGTCAACTGATTTATATTTTATGGTGTGTGGTGTCAGAAATATTCCATGTACATATTTAGATAAACATAATTTCCAACTTTTAATTCTATGGAAGTGCACATTTTAATGAATATGACTTCATTGGTGTTGCTAGAAAAGTCCGTCTATTGTTCGCGATATTAGCCTCTAATTATTTATATTACTTTTTCGAACACTTAAAAAAACACATTTCTTGACTCATATTAATGTCTAATAAATTTAGTCTATTTATTAGACAAATACTATTTAATATTTTATTTTTTGGATATAATTTAAATTATTTTCTCTGTTAAAGAGTGTATGTTTAAGGAGTATGGACAAAAAGCAAGCGAAAAGAATCGAAACGCCATTTATGAATCATATATTGCGATAAATTTAGCACATCATCATCCTGAGTCATGTCCACAGGGTCATCTGAAACTCCAAAAATGCCTTGAGTATGAATTGTACATTGGTGCAAACGAAGTTGATGAAGATCCATTTCCATCATCATTCTAGCAAGAATTGGATAGCTCATCTACAAAAGATTCAATGTATTAAAAATCAAAAATCATTCAACTTGTATACATATTTTTTTTAAAATTTTGACTGCATCAAGTATAAAATGTTAGAAATATTATACCCTGCAGTATTTGATGGATAAATTTCTTAACGATCTCCAGTTAATTATTCCATGCGTCACAAATCTATCAGTTAGCCCAATCGATTCAAGTTCTAATGTCCGCAAATCTTCATAAAATATATATACAAAAGAATAGACTGAACCCAATTTCTAAAGTAATATTGATAACAGTTACATATAATGGACCAATTTAATACTTTTTAAATGAGAAGCATCAAACGCTGAAAGAGTATATCTGTTGGGTGATCTACTTGGAGATCTGCTGCCGCCCATGTTCATCAGTTGTTCTTTGCTGGTATAACTGCGAAAAGCCTCATCCGAATATGTACCCGCCGGAGCATACAGCTCTTCCAAGTTGATAAAGCTTTTTAATAAATGCCGAATCGAACTATCATCTAATCCCTCAAGCCTAATAGCCTTTAGATTGGGAAAGCAATGTGCCAGTTTAAGAACAATTTCTCTTGTACAATTTCCATGTTCTCTGGATAAGTAGTCGTTGAATACGTGTAACTCTGTTAAGGATTTCGACAACTCTTTTTGTTCCTGGTAATCAAATGACCATCCAATACTAAGCAGTGCTCTTTTAATATTGGTTCTAGTTAAAGAAAGCTTCTTAAGACATGGCAGATAACCAACAAATCCAATTGATCGTCGGTATTCCATTAATGATAATTCTCTCAAGTGGGCTAAACCCGACACCGGACTGCTTACCATTACGTTTAAAGGCGAACCTGGAGAGAAATCTAACCTTACAATTTCCAAGGTCGCCCCATGTGCCTCCAAGAAATTTTCAAGGAATTGTGCCGAAACATCAGATGAAATCTGAATATGTAATTCTTTTAATGGAAACCCTCTATCCCCAATTTCCTTCAATTCTCTGGCCCCGCAAGTGAGAGATGGACACTTAAATGTATCAAATAGCCCCATGCTACCTATCTTGGTTTTAATCATCAAACAGTCAAACATGGTCTTTTGAAATTCATTTGCAAATCTATCTTCTTTAATCCACTCAAGAGATTGTAGGTTTGGAGTAAGAGAAAATATGTCACGAAGAAAACGTCTCACAAATATATCTTCCGCTTTTCGGTTTTTTATGTTGAAAACTACCTTGGCCAAGTTAACTAACTCTTTCGTTCGGCCATGATGGAAGGAGTGTTGTTTAGATGAAGTCGATGGAGTAGGACTAGTACTACCACTTTCTGGATTTGGTGTCATAATAATAGGTTGAAAGGGTACTAACCCATGAAAATGTAACTCCTTCAAATTTACAAACTGATCAAATAAAATCCACCGCCATTCTAAGGGACCTGTGCTCAAATGTAACTCCAAATGTTTCATTTGAAACGATATTTTATCTAAAGCAAATCGATTGGTCTTTTCTGCCAAGTTGACATTAGCACAAAGTCGTATAGCTGTGAATATATTTTCCATAGGATATGCCCTTTTATGTACTACAGCTACCCTAGCAAATTGCTCGATAGATGCCCAATCTGGAGCAATAACAATTACACTGTCTTTATGCAACAATTGTTTCGAAGCTTCTTCTCTCCAAAGCTTGTTAACCTGTCGGCAAGATAGTAGCTCTTTAAAGGTGAGATATTTCACCGTTCTATGAACAATCTGAGAAAAAATATTAAAATACTTTTGTTAAGGTAGAAGTAAATAGAATACTATTTGCCTAAATAATATATCATTCACTTACGCTTGGCAGAAGTAAAGGATTCATGTGTCCAGCTCTCTTAGGTGAACGTTTTACGTGAAAAAAGTTCATGATGACTTTTTGGTTTGGATTCCTTTCACTGGATCGGAACTTTTTCTGGACTGGAAACTCCTTTTGCTTGACTTTATGAAGTTTTATTTGTTCACCAGTAAGATGTTATTAGTAATAAAGGTAGTGTGATATTACGATGAGTCTACGGGGCAAAGTGGAATACGGCTTAAAGATGATATTTCATGACAGTCGGCTACACATTAGGAATCAACAATCTGATTGTTCATGTCACTACAAAAAAGTAATAACATAATATTTTATGGATTGCAGATTACCGCATGTGCAATACGACTTGTCAGATTATTAAACTTTTATTTCACCTTTCACCCGGCTCAGGAAAAATGAAAAATGGTGTTCCTTCAAAAAACTTCCAGCAGATATTCTCACTCGATGTTGCTGTTGTTCCACTGAAGTTGCTTCTGCAGTGGTGGGAGAGTATCGAATGATAAAGATTTAAAGCAGGGATGGGGTTTTTGGGGAAAGTAAAATTAACAGAAAAAATACATAACCTGGAATTTATAAAGGGGGAAGAGGCAGTCGCAGTCTTGATTGGACAAAAAGGTGACACTTCATGGGCTCTGTCCTGGAAATGATTAATAAAATGTGTTTACAGTTTACATTAAAATATGATTTGATTTACGAACGAACACAACAAACTTAGGTGGCTTATGTGTGTTAAAGACAATGTACGGTTTCTAGCTTTTTATAGTTTGTTAATTTTTATGTTTTTGTGAAGATGAACATTAAGAGTAAAAAGGTATATTTTTGTCAAATTATAAAACGAGATTGCCAATTTATTGAAATTTTCCGGCTAACTAAAGTATTTACACTGTAAAATTGGGAAATAGGAAGCTGGGTAGCCTGAGTTGCGAAGACGAGCACTGAGAACTCGCTTTTAAAATATCATTTTACGGTTCATTTTCTGCTGGATCCCCCTATTACCTTCTTCAGCTACATTTTTATTGACAGATTCTTCGGTTCGGTATAGTTGACTTGACAAGGTGTACATTTCTCTATTTTCCGTCCATCAACGCAACGCCATGTTTTCTTGTTTTAATTAGGTATTGGTTGTTGACTGGGACTTCAGAAAATGAAAGTTAATCAAAAAGATGCTCCTGATATGATTTCATTTCCAACCACAAAACAAATTATGAACAAGTCTAGCTCATAGTTTCCACTTTCTTTTCGGTAGGCACTAGGCAGAAAAGGAAGTAATGTACGTCTTTTGCATGATTCGTGAAAGCTATCAAAGCATACAGAATACGGAAGTGCGATATGGTATACTAAAATAAACTGGTCTGCTTGGAGTGTTTCAATTTCATTCGCAAAGGTTGACGATGGAACATTTTAAGTAGAAAGCAGCAGTAAATATTAGATTATGAAGTCATAAGTGTCTTCCATGCTTGTATTGTTCCCCTCCTATTTCATTTTTAGTTAAGTAAATTGACAAAATGAAATACAATGTGCGTCTAAACTTTTCGTATTATTGTTAACAGCATAAAGAAATCAATCGTTTATTTCGAGAACTGAAATTTGAATTACAGAGGATTCATGAAAGTAGAATAAAAGTAAATGCTTTGAATCAAAATTAAACTACGAAATAAAAAGAGATGACGGAGGCTTAATTATGTATACTGGTTTATACCGCCATGTCACTGTAGAGCCACTTATGGGAGAGGCTCTGCAAGTGATTCCTGGATATCCAGAGAATTCGCCCCAATATAATGCTCGTCGAAATTTTTCATATCCACAGCCTATAGAACGGTAAATCTCAGTTCCATTTTGTGCTGACCCAACAGCACCAAGACAGCACGTCAGAGTATTTTGATATCGGCTATTAGTTGAATTGTAAATCTGTGGATTTGCTTCATAGAGAATGTATTGGCTGTTGTTTCTTCCTACATAATTTACAGAACTTGTACAATTACTGGTAAAATGTATTTTCCCAGCTATACATGTATTGTCAGATGGCTCGATGTATGGTTGTTGGAAACCTCCAGAAACTGAATCGATGTCAATTGATACAGTGACAGTAACAGCAGTATGAAGAGTAAAATAAAAAAGAACGAAGATAGCACTAAAAGACTTCAAGGAAAACTTGACAGTTTGAATTGAGGGAACATGATGGTATGCGAGAACGAGACGAGAAACGGCAACTGATATTTTAAAGCGAGTAATTTTTTAAATGTACTCAAAGATTAATTTCAGTTGAGGAGAGGAGGGTCAATTAGCAAACTGTGAAAAGGTCTTGCGCATTATTATATACTTTATCATAATTATACCGACAGGTGCAAAGTTGCATAAAGTCGAATTGATGTTGATATTGTATTTGCTTATGATTTACAAAAAACTCTACGCAAACAAGTCCACCATTTTTATTCCATTTTTTAAGTGTGTGCATCCTTTAGCACTCTAAGTACGAAAAAGTTAGTCATGTAAAAATTGATAAGTAAATTTGTACTCATTAAACTTTCCGAAACATTGTTGTAAACAACTAAAGCAAACACAACAGAAAGTCCATTTTGAGATTTGTTTTTTGTTGATTAATTTAAGCGGACGGGAAAATTCTTACACCACAAGTTTGTGGGCTCATAAACAAGCGTTTTTAATTATTTTTTGCTAATTATTTGTACATTTCTTATAATTCGTTTTTCATGGTTTTAGCTTACATCAGGTTTATCATGATAAAATTATCATTTATTAAAAGGAAAGATTTTTCACGTTTGTCAACTTTGGGCATGGTTAAAACGCATTATTTTCGTATTGGGAAAAGGTTAGATTTTAAGTTTGCCCTTTGTTATTTGACTATACTGCCCACAAACGCACAGCTATGTTTTTGAATGAGCCTGGAAAAAATGATCCATTTTGGTTTGTCCAACCTAATTATATTTGGACAAATTGATGATTTATATTTAACCTACACACATGCCATAGAGGCGTAAAATTCCATACAATATAAATACACATACAAATAATAATATACGCACGAACACTCATGATCAAATTTCCAGAAGTTACTCATGTGCATGGAAGCTTAATTGCGTAACCCTGAAAAAGTGAATCATGATCATAATATTTATAAGGAGGTGTCATATAATAAAATCATATGAAATATGATTCGTGTTTGCAGCGGTTTTACTTATATGTTATATAACTGACTACAATAATTGGTATGGTAATTCCAGTATGAATTAAAAAACATAAAGACAGATTCGTCCTTTGATATACTTTTGTGATTGCTCATCAAATAAAAACATTAACCAACATAATATAAACACTTTTGTCCATCCTCATGACCGGCTATTTTGTCCATTAATGAGTTTTGAGATCTAGAACTAAATTTATTGGTTTGGTTTGATGCATATCTGTAATCTGTAGTACATTATGCTATGCTACAAATTGAAATGCTGATTTTACTAATCACACTTCTCGTTACATTGCATTGTTCAGTGTAGTTTTGCTTCAAATATATGTCGTGAATCCATGAATACCATAAAATGAACCAGAACAACACAACACTGGACATTTATTCCAAAACTGCCTTTATTACACAGTTGTGTGTAAATGTAATTCATTCAATGAAAAACATTTATGAAGGTGGTTTTTATAGTGACACAGTTTTCATCATTATGCGTAATTTACTACAAAATACAAATCAGATTCCCTCAAAACCAAAATGCAACCAAAATAT
Source organism: Entomobrya cf. arborea Gr-Col-00668 (assembly GCA_034699025.1). Classification (NCBI taxonomy): domain Eukaryota; kingdom Metazoa; phylum Arthropoda; class Collembola; order Entomobryomorpha; family Entomobryidae; genus Entomobrya; species Entomobrya cf. arborea Gr-Col-00668. Next base: position 11,508 of record JAQIWN010002117.1, read on the forward strand.
TGAGCATTGAAAATTTTGTTATGAAAATTATGTAGACTAGTTGCCGACCGCATTGTATAAAAAGTACATCACGGGGAACCGCTGTGCTGCTTGTCAGTATAGTTTTATGCGTTAAAAGACATAAAATATCCATATATCTTGTGATCAGTTGTAAAAGTAAATATATACAAATATGAAATCAGCGCTTGCTTATCTATTTTTTTTTGTGCTCCACGCTATTTAATGTGTAATGGGTGCGGGTTACTTTCTGTGTAGAAACGCTTGCAATGCAACGTAATATATTACTCCATGTAATGTACATGTGACTATGTGACTTGATCTAAAAATGTTTTAATGATGCCATACATATTCTGCTGGTATGAGAATCAAAGTTAAAGTGCTACTCATATCCATTTCCACTCGTACTCATCATTGTGTTGTAAACTTACGATTGACAGCTTTTTGTGTTCAAGAATTAAAATATTATAATAACCTAATTGCCTCTGTATTAAGGAACACTTCAAATAGCTTACTAATAGCGTAAGTACCGGTCGAAATTTGGATAAAAAAGTTTTATTTGAGAATTATAAATAATGATCAAAAAGCAAGCGCATTATTAGGCTTATTCAAGAATACAGATTAAGAAATGTAAAAATTTAATCATGTCAACACCGATCCAAGCACAACCACGGAAAGCTACTGAAACAACAGGTATGTTGCCAAAGACTCTTTCACGATGCAACCTACAACATCAAGCTGTACATAAAGGCATAAGGCATGTGTTTCATGTCTAGTCTGATATAATCCAATCCAAGTTTTTTAAAACATATCTGCTTACTTCATCTTTCTGAGAAGCATTGCAGAGTATATAAACCTAATCATTATTAAGATTACGATTTACGATTATCAAAGTTTTATTAAAGGTTAAACTAAAATGACTCCTTCTTGCAGCTTTAATAAAATCAGCTACTTCAACATCACTTTCCTCGTCGGTTCACAGTTCTTGCAGTTTATCAGAGCTTAACATTGTTTCCACCTTAAACGTATTTCGTATAATAAGGCACAATAAAAGTAATTTGGAAACCAAATTATTATTTTGAACAAAAAATAATTCGATTAAGTTCTCAAAAGTAATTTCATTTTGATTACATTATTTTTCGTAGGAATATGCTGCAACTTTTCCCGTCAGTTCCACGTGCTCGATTCCGAAGAAAGGCTTGTTCTTACAGCAAGTCAGAACAGTAGCTGTTGGACAGACGAGTACGATGACTTACTCATTTACGACATTCAAGATCAGCTCATGTTTGGAGTGGAATACGAAGAGAGAACGGGATACTTAAGTACACAAATGGTTATACTTCTTTTCTTTCACTTTGTTTTTTGTTCCCATAAAAATGTTTTGGTGAAAATAATGCGGTTATGCTGAAAGTGTTAATATTTATGACTTTTAACTTTAAAATTGTAGAAATTTACTGTTGCCTCTTCGACAAAACTAGGTTTGGGCTCAATTGCAAGGGTTTGGAGTTTCATGGAATCACCAAAATACGAGATCTTGAATTGGAATGGCGAACATTTATTCAGTATTGGTCCACCAAAGACATCAGGAATTAAAAGCTACGACTACAAACGAAGATATGAAGTGAGAAAACACAACAATGATTACGATTAGTGGTCATTTGTATGTAAAGTTTTACAAATGCTGGTACTACTTTTACCTTCACAGGTAGAATCAAATGATGGGAGAGCCGTAGCAAATTTAGTTCAAGAAGGTAGAACGGTGACATTAAAATTTGATGAACGTGAGACGTTGCATACTCGGGATAAAACGCTAATTCTCGCTTTTGGATTCATTTTGGTAGTGTTATATTTTATAAAATTTCATCTTTAATGAATAAATTTTAAACCAAGACTCTAGTAGAATGACTTGCTTTGTTTTTAAAGGATCTTTTGAGGAATGAGGAGGTTTAAGAAAAGCTTGTATTCCAGTGGGAAAAATGACACGTTTATAACTTTTCTTCAAAAAGGACATTCGCACAGTGACATGAAGTTATTTACTTCGTGTTCGTAGTTTTAAGAAACCATGTATGTATACAGCCGCAACAATCTTTAGTGCAAAGAGTACACATTTTATTCTCGAGCAATAAAATTCATGTGAAAACATTCCAAAAAAGCACCAAATTGTTCCTGCTGTTATGTTTTACATTGCTTGAAGCAATAATTCCATGATGAAGGCAAAGGAGTTGCTAAAACGTTTCATAATAAAGATTCTAATCTCCAGAAAAAAAACTTTTTCAACAAATATACACATCTATCTATATGCCTATAAGGAAGGAAACCATTTAGATCTCTTATATACAGGCCATAAAAATATTTCTTGCTCAATTATACCAACTACGACACACACTAAATCAAGAAGACATGCATAATCTTGCACGTTACCATTTGTCTTCAGTATAATGAAGTAGATCACTGAAATGTAATATGAGTAAAAGTGTAGTATAAGTATGTGAATATGTATATAAAGCGCAACGCAATCCAATTTCACACTGCTACTCCAACAACCCGCTATTTTTTGGTCCCATTCTCATCTTGATCCGAATTGTAAAACTCCCGGAATCGGACTTTTGATGTGTGTACATTTACATTCAAGTCCAATAAAACAAACTGAAGGATTTCTTCAGAACAACAGTCATTCCGCTGCTTTCCTTGGTCATTGTGACTTGAAACGCTGCACGAGAACTTCAGTGTTTAATGTTGTTTTTGAGAAAAGTCTTGTCTTCTTACACAAGTAGCAAGAAAAATAAACATATTATTGCGTGCAAAGATTTGTTGATATCTGGCAGTCACGGGGAGATTTTTTTTTAAAGTGAGCCGAGTGAGCGACATAATTTTGGTGGCGTATTAAAATATGGCACCAACTAAATTTTCCATTATTCTTGACAACTCTCAAGGGTCATACTTTCCTGGACAAACCATTACAGGCAAAGTCGTTATAGTCCTAGATCAGGAGAAAAATACGCAGGGTGAGTGCTTCATTTCAGTTTAAACTGAGGTTTTGGGGTGACATGAGAATAAATTGATTCAACCATGCATTTTTATAGCTTTCGTTTTAGGTGATAATTTACTAAATAAAAATTGCAGGTTTGAGACTAAAAATTAATGGAGAAGCTGAGGTTGATTGGCTTGAGTCCCAGGGTCAAAGTGGATCCAAAGGATTTCAGGCGAAAGAGACTTATTTTCGATCGAAAATAATTCTTCTTGGAGATGGTAAGAGATTATACATATTGCGAAGAAATGCTAAACGATTTAAACACTTTTAAACTAAATTTAAAGTGTTGTATGTTCCAGAAAAAAATTCAGACATAGTTATTCCGGCTGGAACACATGAGTATCCATTCACGTTTGAACTTCCAGAAAATTTACCATCATCATTCGAGGGGCCTTTTGGGCATGTTCGTTATGACATTGAGGGAGTTGTGAAAAGATCATGGAAGTTTGACTACAATACAAAAATTTTGTTTACTGTAAATGCGTTAGTGGATCTTAACCTGCAAAGAATTTATTTAGAGCCAATTGATTCATTAAAGGAAAAATCAATAATGTGTCTATGCTGCAAAGAGGGTCCCATTTCCATGAGGGTTGAAATGAAAAGATCTGGATATGTTGCTGGAGAAGTCATAAGCTTCACAGTGTATTCTTCAAACTCTAGCTCACGTCCCGTGTCTGCAATCGTAGCTTATTTTCTTAGGGTAAAACTTGCACTCATGCCTTATTGTATTTTCACAAACTATTAATTTTCCTGAATACAGTGTTTGGAATAAGACATCTGAAACTAATTTTCAAATTTACACAGGAAATAATCTACCGTGCTCAAGGTAGATCTAAGAGTACAACTGAAGAAATGAAGAAAATTCGAGGCCCGGAAATACAGCCTTTCTCTAATGAAACCTGGCAAGAAAAGATTCACATTCCCCCAATTCCACCTTCCAACCTTGGAGGCTGTAAAATAATGGATATGAGATACTTACTCAAGGTAAATTACAAACTTTAAATGCTTATAAATATTTGAAATACCTATTTTTATATTATAAATTAAAAAATAGTTAAATTAAACAGCGTATAATAATCCTTATTTATCTTTTATACAGTTCAAACTTGATATACCAAGCAGCATAGATCTCAAAAAGAAAATCCCAATAATGGTTGGAACTATACCGTTCACAGACTTTTTTGATGATTTGATTCGTGCATCATCGTCATCACATAATTCACAAATTACTTCAGAGAGAAATCAGGAAGCGCAACTTCCTCCAGAAATGAATTCATCAGCCGCACCTTTTCCTGCGATTCCATCATCGTTACTCTCAAAATATTCCAACATGCGTGAGTGAAAACAATGACATTGCATAATATTCAATTTCGCTATATGATCCACTTTCAAAGCAGATGTATAATGTAAAATTAAGCGTTTAAGATGCATCTTTTTACATGTTACGCATACATATTACAGCACTGCCAGTATTCCAAGATGCCGTTAAATTTGATAACGAGGTGGAGAGCAAATGTAGCGGAAATACACCGTCCCACAATGCGAGCTCTCGTGGGGAAACACCAACTCCAGAGGATATTGAGCGCAGATATTTACCTAAATATGCAACTTACGACTATAGCTATCAGAGTAGGCTTACCCTAAATGTGCCTGATCAGAGTGCATTAAATTAGTTAATTTTCTTAGTCAGAATGTCTGGGCGTTGTCTGATTCATAACTTGTAAATAATATTTGCTTTCAATTATATACAAACGAAACGGCTTGCTTTTTTTAAATTCAGGTATCAATTTAGACGTTCATTGTATAAATCAGACAGTAAGAACCGCTTGTAATGTAACAATTTTTGAAAAACATTTTGTATTGTATTCCGTAGAATAATATTACAAAACCTCACGATTCCCGACATACAAACAAGAAATAGGTTTTACCATTTAAGCACTCATTATTGCCTACGATGATGTTTTTTTGTTTTGGACACAACTTTCTCATTTAATCCATGTTCCTCATAATGTACATTTCGCATAATTATGTAAATTATAAAAGTTCACAGCAACAATGCAATAAATAATATGACCACATAAAGTCTAGAAGTTTGCTTGTTTATAGAGTTCATGTGGTACAATCAAAAACTTGTCATGAAATAATTTTTCTCCGTCAATCTACAAGGCTGCTATAATTTTTCACGATGTAGAAACTACATAACTTCGAAAAGTAGGGTCGTTCACTTTATTTCATATCAAAACATGTGTGCCTAAGCCTCGGAAGCCAAAACAATAGCCCTTCTCTGGAATGAGCAAAATGTTTTCAGGAAAGCATCACTTTACACTACTACAGAATCCAGTTTTGTTTTTTATGCAGCTCAACCTTTTACAACTCGGCAACATGCACGTTCGCAACATAACACTTTCTCTTCATACAATTATGAAAGTCAAATCATAAAAATTCTACAAGCAAACCAAGGGAATGACAAAAGTGTTAAATTCAATGCCAAAGTATACACTCTGCCTTGAAATTTCATTATTAGCACATTTGCTACTTCACGGGAAGTCCCAAGACTTTCGGGTTGTTGTAAATGTACAATCTAGATCCATATCGCATGTAAAATTGCGCGTCAGATCTGGATGTTCCATTTCATGGTATAAAAAACGTTT
>JAQIWN010002118.1:0-17186 GCA_034699025.1 Entomobrya cf. arborea Gr-Col-00668
TTTCTTTACCAGACATAATGAACAAGAAGCCTAGACTCGCGTGGGAGTTGTACGAAAGAATGGAAACGAGTCCAGAGTCATTTCAATTGTTACAGGTCTTTTTTTTTACCAAATTTTTGCTTTCATTCCTAAATTGACATGATCAAAGTTTCATACTGTATGGTTCTTTTGTTGAAGCTTGTTGCAAATGAATGCTACAGAATGGGACAGTTCTATTATGCCGCCAAAGCTTTTGATATTCTTGAAAAGTTTGAGGCGTCACAAGAAAACTGGGAAGGTAAACGGGGAGCATGCATCGGAGTTTTTCAGTTGATTATCGCTGGCCATGAACCCAAGTAAGAACGTTAATGAATAAACGCTTTATGCTTGCCTGAGTAAGAGTTTGCTTCTGTTATGATAACTATTGACTATTCTGTGTTGTCTTATTTCAGGGAATCTTTGCATGATATAATAACTTTATTGCGCAATTCGCCCAAACAAAATGCAGAGAAAATTCTTTCAGTGATGAAAAAGTGGGCAAAAGAAAATAGGATAAATTTGTAAATAATTCATTTACACTTCAATAGGGTATATAATTACTTATTTTGTTTCTACAATTTTAAAATGTTACTATTAACCAATAATGTTTCCAAATAAATATGCTTTCCCTACGGTACTCATTCCCCTTGTGTTTTTAAATTCGAATTGTTATTGTTGCATTGAAATAGAAGATAAGAGAAAACTCGTCATTATCAAAATAAGCTCACTAAGAAATATTAGAGTGAAAAATGTTATAGCAGGTTATTAATATCATATCATATCAGTTAATGTTTCAATAAAAAGAAGGAAGCAGATTGAATTACTTTTCTAAAATTCTAATTTCAGTAGTTTCTCTATTAAGCTTACTGACATCCTCAAAGTGTTTTAAATACTTTCCATGTTAATACGTCAATACTTCCAAGCTTACCATACTGTACATGGTTTAAAAAATGTTTTTCAGCCAATGAAACGTTAAAAAACAAGCATTACACAATTTTATCTTTTTATGGGCTGATTTGGCATAAATGCTCTTTCCAACTTGTGTTATTCAGTCAACGACAGAACTTGCATACTTGCATCGTACATGTATTTTTGGATTTCGTACAAATTAAGCCGGCAATCAAAACTTCATAATCTCCAAATTGCATTTAGATCTATTTCAGCATGTGTACTCTTTCTGTCTGAAGTCTGAATTAAACTTGCTAAATGACACATGAAAGCCCGTAATGAGTGAGCCATGCCATAATACACAGAATGAATACAGCTTTAGTTTATCGTATAAAAGATAAATGTGACTTGAAGTTACAAATGAATGTGTGAAGACGTTGGATGCTTAAAATAATGATGACGTGCATCTATCTACATAATGTCACCTAATGTCAAAAACAGGACTCTTCACTAACAGCTTTCTTAATAATGTTCCAGTGACTTCTTTAAGCTTACATTTTCTATAAATGTAGTATGTACACATAAGACAACCCTTTTTGAAGAGCAAGAACGAGAGAAGAATCTGACTACTGATAGCCTAGCCTAATGTCACGTCAGCAAAATTCACGTACGAGCATTAAACATGAACCGGTTAAGAAAATGGATCACGACTAATTGAGAAAAGGCTTAAATCATTCTCATTCAACAGTACGTCTCAAGCAGCGAAAGATGACACATCATTGCTCAACCAATAAATTGTCTAAAACGTTTTCCAACATAACTAAAACCTAAGATATTTTAAATAAAAATAATAATAACGTTTCTGAGTAATACTAAATAAATTTTAGTTGTACATTTTCTTCAATATGAATTCAATTCAAAACAATTGGTTCACGGAGAAGAGTGCCTTGTGGGATGGACAATCATTTTCTATGGAAGTGAAGGAAATCCTGTTCCAAGGCAGATCTGACTTCCAAGATGTTCTTGTAATGGACACGTAAGTTGGAAGTATATAAGATGTCCTTTTACCATATTTTTCTTCGTGGTTGATTCATCATTTACACAAGTTTGATTTATATTTTTACAACATAGAAAAACATACGGACGGGCATTGGTATTGGATGGCTGCATCCAATGTACGGAAAGGGATGAATTTTCATACCAAGAAATGATGACCTTTGTTCCTCTTACTTGCCATCCCAATCCAAAATCTGTCCTAATCATTGGAGGTGGAGACGGGGGTGTTGCGAGAGAGGTCGCAAAGTATCCCACGGTTGAGAAAATCGTCCAGTGTGAAATAGATGCTAAAGTTGTGGAGGTGTCGAAGAAGTTTCTACCGTTCATGGCGAGTGGCTTTGACAGCCCAAAACTCACACTTCACATTGGTGATGGATTGGATTTTGTGAGCAAGGCTGAAAATGAGTTTGATGTTATCATCACGGACAGTTCAGATCCAATTGGTAAAGATTCTTTCATTTAACCAGATAAGACATCAGCATATCTAAATTTACTAACTAAAATACATTTACTGTGTAAAACAGGACCTGCTGAAAGTTTGTTTGGGGAAAAATACTACAAAGCTTGCGAGAAAGCTTTGCGTTCCGGAGGAATAATCTGCTCCCAGGGGGAAAATATGTGGTATCACTCCAAAATCATCAAAACCATGCTCGAATTTTGCGGTACAATTTTCCCCAAAGTGAAGTACGGATACACCTGCATTCCTACTTATCCTGGAGGACAAATTGGATTTCTCTTGTGTGGCAAAAATCAGGTAAGCTTTCTCAAGAAAAGTAAACAGTGCTTTCTCTAATTTCTGGTTTTCAAAGAAGTTGTTAGTTTCAATTTTCATTTTGCTCCATTATTTTCAGGAAACTGTTTTTGAGAAACCTTTGAAAGAGCTCACGGATGAAGAAGTAATCCAAATGAACCTTCGATACTACAACAAGGATATTCATGAGGCAGCGTTTGTGCTTCCACAATTTGCAAAGAAAGCACTTTTGCAATAAGCCATTAAGTTTCACTTCTCAGTGAAAATTCATCACTAAATGAAATGCAGCATGCATCTGTATGTATTTTCATTCGTATGACAATTATGATGAAAAATGAATTCAAATAAAAATAAATCTTAATCAATTCTTGCTCTTATATAATTGAATATGATCTTTTAAGAGATTTATTATATATGATTATTACTCTTATTATTATCATTTTTTGTTGTGATAAATAACTGGTTCTTTCTATTTTGTAGTACAGTTAATATACTTTCTTTTAAAATCTCTAATTGTCCAGCAACTTTTTTCGTAGTGTTATGTTATTCTCGTTACATTTAATTCATCATCACTCAGTGTTGAGCGCACAAAAAAATATGCGTCTTCCTTTCTTTCACGCGACGACACATACATTCTCGCAAAAACAATTCACACACATTTTTTAAAATTATTTGTATATATGCTTCATGATTGTGAAAGTGAACATCCAGCTTTCCTTACAATTTTTCCAACACATTGTTCCATTCGCAACATACACTCACCCACAGTTTTTAGTTCCATGTTTTTGTATATAAATTTCTCATCCATTCATTCAATGCTTTCTTATCTCGTACGCCTTTACTGAAAGTAAATCCATATTTCGTTCGATTTTTTGATCACACGACAGTTCAAACAATTCATACTTTTCATTAATTCGCTTTGTAAAGTAAACATAATTTGCGAGTGAGTTTTGTTTTAAAATCAATACTCCAAAATGGACGTGATTTCGAAAATAGTGTGATTTTTTATGGAATTAGTTTCTTTCCACTACTCCTCTTTTTGTTTTTCCCGAATAGTCTTTAACTTAATTGATGCATAAATTTTCTATAAATATTTTTTGATAGTTTATGTTTTCATAAGCTAGTTACATTATACGATTAAAGCTTTAAGATTTTTTAAAATTTCTACTCTCGGATATCGAAGGAAAATAGTTAAAGAAGAGTAATAATAAATCGTTTATAACTGTGGGTTCGTGTGAGGCAAGCGGAATTTATATATTTTCCAAAATTACTATACATATATATGGGATACACTTTGATGATTAAAATTCAAGAGTATTCCCATAAATATAATAGCAGAAAATTCATTTTTGACGATTTCTAAACAAGTTACATAGTTCATTTTAATGTAAATTCATCAGCACAGCATATATATATATGTTTTTATCTTATAGTTTAGCTGACTATATTTCATATAGTCGAGGGACATCAAGTTTGTAATATTTTCTTTTTGTAATGATTATAATTTCTTTACCCTTTAAATGACTGTGATGATTGTTAATGCAACACTACTTTATACATACGAACATTTGAATCTGTTGAGTCCAGAAGACTGCGAGAATTGCACAGCTTTTTTACGCTAGGTAGCAGATACAAAGGTATGGTGATATACCTATTACCTACGCGTATATATTTAACAGAGTATATAACATATAGGCAATGTAATAGCATAATGGATCATATTTCATTATTTTTTAAATCTTTTACTTTTGCTCATCTAAACTTACATACTAAAGTAAAGAGTGAAGATTCAAAATTATTTTTATAATGAATCTTCTTGATCATCTTCAAAAACCCGAAAACAAAACTAGAGTTTAAAAGATAAATGTTCACGTTCACCTGTTCCCCATTAGAAGATTTTGATAGAAATAAACTTCAGATTGTACACAAACTGATTTGAAAATAAACTACATTTAAACAACAATATTGGATACATACTCTATGATACCAGTTACCTCTAAACAATTTATAACGATAAAGACGATATAGATGCAGAGCGACCTTCTCATAAAATGAATTACATTTAACCATTTTTATATTTATCAATTATATATGTATATAGATTTTTATGATTTAATACGCAATTGTTTATTTTTATGAATATTTTTTTATAATATAGCTTCCCTCTTTCTTCGTACACCGTAGGCAGTTTTGATCACGATTTTTTTCACAGAAACACCTTATGCCGCCTGTCACATGGGTTTTAGTTTCAGTCAAATTACGTTATTTTGTTGTATATATTTTAGTTTAGAACTAATTTACTTACTAACCTAAATCATTTTTTCATTATTACTCTATGTAGAGGTAAGAATTTTACTGTAATATAGTAGACAACTGTTAAAATGAAGTCAAACCGTTGTCGTCAGCACATTTTTTATAATTAATATATATGTATCTTGTCACACGATTACTTCACACGGGCAATTGTCTCGCAAATCAATCAATCAATCATAACATCATGCATCTTTCCCTGAGATCAATACTTGCTTGATATAATATGTAGTTTATATTTATATATTTTTACTTTATATCATTCTGTTCTCAACCATACAATCTGACATGCATGACACATTCTGTTTTCACAAAAAAAAAATGTTCAAAAGATTTACATAATCTTCAATATGTATTATAATTGATTTCTCTTTAAAATAATGTTTTTTTTTCTGGAACTGAATAAAGGAGTCATTCAAAAGATGTTCTAAAAAATTAAAAAGTGAAAATTCTCCCCCAAACGAATCCTTCTTTTTCCTTAGAAAGTCATTTCTTCATAAAATCTGCTCTGTCCTTGATACCGAGTTATAGCCTTGCTTGTTCATATGTTTCTTTCTAACAGCAATCGAATTTCGATACCTAAAACAAAACAATAAGTTAAAACAAGCTAAGTTATATTAAAATGCAGACTTTGGGGGATTGTAAAATGCATAATAATTAACACCATACATATTTCAAATTCTTCATATGTACAACAACAGTGTTCAAAAAGAAAAAAATCTAAAATCCAAACATTTTCCGTATATTTCTAAAAAACTTTCGTTCTATCATTTCCACTCGTGCGGTTCGGTTGTAATAGAAAATATATAGTTTTTCGGTTTGTTGAACGCATCTTAATAAATGAACAATTTGTTACATATTTCATGTACTGTATATATGTATTTATATAGATAATTTATATAGATATATATATAATTTATTATTACAGCTTTCTAATAACCACCACAGAGCGTACGGGCAGCCGGTGTCGTACGTTTGGATACAGTTTTTAATGATACGAAAAAACCGAAAACTACTAATTTTAAAATGGTTTATTTTCACAAGTTATTGTGTTTTTATATACTTTCTCTTCGAAACAAATTTATTTCGAGTTAAAATCATTTAAAATCAAAAGAAAACTTGGGTCATCGAAATAATTTTCTTAATTTCTTAGTTGTAGTAAGTTCAGATTGTTTTTTTCTTCTTCTAACATATGTATTTTATATATTGTAATGTAAATATCAGTTCACGTTAATAATAAAATTTGAAGTTTCTGATTTTCAATATATATATATTTATATATGTGTGTATTTGTAATTATCTTAAATTTTTGGTCTAGATTGCCATTGAAGGCGTATGTATGTATGTGTACAGTATTATATAGTTGCTCGGTTTTAAATCGAAAACAAAAGTCAAGACTGAAAAACTGAAAACTGTTCGGTTCGTCGAATTATTATCATCTTGTGTTATTTTACTTATATTTGATATTATTATCATATTATAATTCTAGATACCTTACTGAAACTAATTTATTTATATATATACGTATTATCTGTAAAGTAGCGTGCACCGTGAATTGACTATTACGGTATAAGGTAGTCCAACAAACCTTGGTATCGTTACCCGTAAAGTCATGTGAAAACGATAAGAACGTGAAAACAGACAAGTCTAAAAGAGCCTCTGACAATCTACGATCCACTGTAAAAGGACCAGAAATTTCTTCCCTCATATGTAGTTAAACGAATAACGAAGATATTGAACAAAACTAACGCCACATGATTTAGTGACCTATTAAATTTCCCATAAACCGCCATAAAAAGAAATTACTGACCATAAAATGTTTATAGACATTAGACATCCTATAGCTACTTGTTTTGTTGACTTATACCTTCAAGTACACTTAATTTATAATATACATAATATATTAGTTACTTTATGTTTTACAACTACTAACAAGTTTCATGTTTTTTTTCGAAAACACTGCACTGGATATATGTAATTTTTATATTAAGAGATTTAGAGCTGAACATTGAACAACATATTAGGATGCAGAAAGATAGTTCAAACCCGATAATATCGAATCTGTTGATAAACTATTCAATTTACATGTTGTACTTCATGAAGCCTTTCGTCTCCCTCGACCATGCTGCTTGGGGTTGAGCTGGGCCAGGATTTGGTGGGCCTTGGTGACCTGGTCCAGGTCCATCAGCACCTCCCCACGCCATGAATCCAGAGCCTTCAGGACCAGGCTGTTGTGATGTTGCTCCCTGAGGAGTCGGTGCGTTTCCGTGACCAAAACCCGATGGATGATTAAAGCTCTGTGGTCCTTCGCTTCCTTGTTGGCCTCCTTGAATGTTACCGACAAGGCCCCATCCAGCCTAGAATTAATATCAGACATTTTCAACTAAATTTAACTCGAACGCATGTATTCAATTCAGTTACGTTAAAACTTAATTCATCCTTACCTGGTTCAACGCTGCGGCGACTATTGCAGGGTTCACAGGCATACCTAAATTTAGAGCTCCTAAACCCATTGGATTGCTTAAACCCTGTCCTTGACCGGTTCCTGCTGCCCCACCCCCAAGACCAAGAGTCTGTAAGTTGGGCATATCCATACCACCTCTTCCACCTACGCCTCCTCCAACTGCACTCCATCCAGCACCACCTTGACCGTAATGTTGGCCATATCCACCAGCCATCTTGCCACCATCCCTTGGCGGCACACCTGCGTAATGATTAACTATTCACAATAAACCAGAAAATTTCATCAAATCATGCTACAACAGAAATTTCAAAACAAAAAATAAGTTTGTTATATTTACCTCTATATGGATACTGGTGACCCCCTTGATTTCTAGAAGGGTCAGATTTGGGTGCAGCGTTGGAGACATGGACGGAGACACCCTTCACAATATGATCCTCGCCACACAAACTCTGAGCTACCTCTGCCTCCAAAAACGTTACAAAAGCGAATGCTCTAAATGGTTTCGGGATAAATACGTCCGTCACCTCACCAAATTTAGCAAAATATTCACGCAAATCTTCAGCAGCTATATCTTCAGTGCATCGACCTACAAACACTTTGGCGGGTACATGAGCTTGCTGGGATTCCTAAAACAAACAAAATCATGAAACGTTAGAAGGTGATGATAGTGATGAATGATCAACCGCAAAGGGAAAATTACAAGTAAAATCATCTAAAGTCATTTCATATTTTGAATAGTACATACCTTTGAGTTAGGAATTTTAACATCACACCATCGACCTTCAATAAGGTGCCGTTGTGATAACACTCTTATTTGAGAGTCATAACTCGCAAATCTAATAAACCCAAATCCTTTCGATTGTCCAGTTTTACTATCTTTTTTAACTTGTGCCATTAAAACTTCCCCGAAAGGTTCAAAGTACTCCCGCAATTGCTGCTCCGAGGTTTTCCAAGGCAAGCCTAGTACGATTAAATCTGAACATTTGTTTTTACTCGATTCAAACCGCTTGGATTTTGCAGTTGTATTTTCTAAGTAGTCATCGGATTTTCTTTTGTTTTCCGCTGTAAGCCAAAACCAAAATAAATTTTTATGTCACAGCATTCGGCTATTTTTGTATTTTTATGTTATACGCTATGATTTTTATTACCTTTCGGGAAGACGCAATAGTAAACAGTATTTCCCCATCCATTATCTGGCGGATGAAATCTACCATCAACTAGACGAACACCACGAAGGCTACCAGAATCAGGATTCCTAAACTTCAGGCCAGATGCACCAGGAAACTGAGCTTGAAGTGTGGACAGTAATAATGTTCCATCTTCTTCAGTAGGTACCTCGATTGGCTCCTCCCCATCATCCTCAGCGACTTGCAAATATGTAGACATTTTAACTCCTTCTTCTCCTTACTTTGCAGACAAATTTAAAATGTATTTTGATCTACAGCAGTGTTATCAGTATCCTAAACTGCAACTTTGGTCCTTCCTTTATTTTATTCTACCTGTGCTGGTTCTTACGCTCATTCGGAACTAATGTAATGCAACCCAAACCCCGTAAAACTAATAATTAACCTATACTCTCAAATTTATCACGACTAAGCTCAGACTGTTAGAACTCATCTAAAATTATACTGAACGGCTACACATATATTAAATCCTTTCCCCATTAAACACAAAAAGGCGTTTCTGTAAAAACAATGTGAACGTTTGTCTAACTGCAGTTAACTGTCTGAACGAACAATGATGGAAGAAAATTTTATATATCAGTATCGTAAAATATAGAATAGAAGGCAATATTTCTTCAATAAAGTTTGACAAGTAAATGCCTTATGAACAGGACAACTATCGTTTCTTAACATTTAAAAGAACACTTTGCTTTAGAAAAAATAATTATCTAGCGGCAGCTGGTATATATATATATATCTATTTAGTATTTTTACGTTGTATATATAGATTTAAAATGAAATATTTAACAATGATGACGATATGGTACGATAGCACTATGTACTTTACAATCAAAAAATTTAATTAGCGACGAAGGACAAGGCTAACATTTAAAATATAATATTACTTTACTTAAATTTATCAACTCACTCAACCTTTTGCAACGTTAACACACTTTCAAAAATGTAACGCACTCACACTACAACACTCACAAATTAAAGTCATCCACCGTTCATACTACAATGCATTGTTGTGCCTTTTCAGCTCAGCGTCAATATAAAATATGATTTGGCGTCTCATTCTCCAGGAACAGACTAAACAACACCGCCAAGCGCCACCGTAAATTTACATGATTCTTTGTTACCTATTATTTATAATAATTAGGTAAGATATCATAACGTTCAGGTTCCTCATTTTATCAGGAACTTCAGGCATTTATATCTTGGTTGAGATGATGAAAGACAAACGGGGATGATAGTTCCTGGGTTGATTTTCTTCTATCTTTTCCAGTATATATTATTCACGGTCTTTTGAATCTGAGCTGTGAGATTGACATACAAATGCACATTTCTAAATTTAATATTTAACCAAAGCCGTTTTAATTTTCACACTTAAAAGCTAAATCTGTATAATTACCTATTATTTGTGGAGCCACTTAAAAAATGATAACCTCACGTCAATTGATGTTCGTTCCAAACTCTTCAGCTCCCCAAATAACTTTAATGTTATCCTGGCTGTGCTGTTATAGGGCTGGTTTTTTTTGGCTTGATTGTCAACTTGTCAAGAAATCCGTTGTTTCCTCGGTGGAAGCGTTGCGTCCTGCAATCGCTACAATAACCTTTCTTGGGACTACTGGACTTTTAATTGTTTCACATAACTTGTTGTGCTGCTGCATGTGGCCAAATGGTACATTTATAAAATGTTAGGTACACTTTTTGATTTTAAAACATCTGGACTGTACTAATTAACTATAATTTTCTTGGTAAAAACCAAACAACTGTTTATAATCCTGCTCCGTTTTTCACACTTTCCCTTTAAAAACAAAAATTTAAACTGCTCCTTTTTTATACTTTAAGGCAGTAAGGCTATTAAAGGGAGTTGCTCTTCATCAGCAGTGAAGAGAAGAGAAGCAGCTCTCAAAAAACAGCAGCGCAGCGTATTTTACTTGACTTGCTTTTATTTCTCACAGATGATCCTGCATATGTTAATGTAAACGAAACGGAATACACGCACAAAACATCATAAATCCATTATAAACCATCCGACCGAGCGATCTATCCAAATAAACTAACTTTTTATTTCACAGGACAGAAGAGAAGAGACGACGACTACGAGAGCAGCGCAGCGATACAAGCAGCGCAGCGTCAGTCAGATAGTTAGTTACACAGTCACACAAAAACACTCATCCAACCAATCTCTCTCCAAAATATCCAATACGCTTATTATTCTATCTAACGCTGATTTTGTTGATTATGATGATATTTTTTTAAACACGCACAGATTTGAGCATTTTTTTACACAAAGAGTCGTTGTCTACCACACCACCAAAAACCAAAACAGCTTTTTAATGAAATATTTTTAACTTTATTACTAAAAATGTTGTCATTTAGCATCATATCATTTATCACGTCTTCTCTGGTCATATCGCCATAATAATAATGTGATCAAAAGGACGTTTTTTTAAAAGGATGATTATGATTACAATTCTAGCTTTAACTTTTTAAAGGTACACGCTTGCTTGTTACTGATGTGATGTGATGAAGAAGGAAGGATACACGCAAAAATGTATTGCTGTTGCTGGTGATCATATTATTATCATCATCGTATCGTCACCACCGTCATCATGATCATGATCATCATCCTCTTCTTCCACTCATATCATCTTGCCAGTTGTGTAATTTTTAGCGTGGTATTCCTACTTCTGATGCTTTTTATACTAAAGTTCATGTTGGTGGATTGAATTGGATATTTGGCTGATTTAGTAGTGTTGATAGTATAGCGATAGCATTCACGCTTTAAATTATGATGTTACTTTAATATATGTATGGTAGCCGAAGATGATGTACAAGTGCTTGTGAAAATGATGAACTTTTACTTTACTGTTTTTTTTTCATACCATTCCCATCAGATCATCATCACAAAAGATCCAGAAGAGAATCCAGACCAAAAGAAGAGATCACACTCTCTAATCATAAAATTTGCATGTGCACACACTTTGGCAACTCAAACTTAACTTGTCTTCGAAGTTGTCGTTAAAAATTGAAAGAAAAACACATAAAAAATTATATATAGTTATAGTGGCACGGGCATTGGGTTGGGGCCCTCTGTCCTGTCACGTAGACAGAAGAAGGAAAGTCACAAGAAAACAAGGAAATATCTTTTTGCATGCGCGCACACGTTGCGTTACATTCTCATCTTGAAAAAAAAATCAGATCAGATCAGCTTATCCGGGCATTCATGTGTCAGCGACGGCAGCAGAAACACAGCACCAGATTCAGGAAAAGATTTTTTTTTCTTTCAAGCTGCCATCATTATCATCATCTTCTTGACTATAAAAAGGGTGATGTTGAGTGAGTGACAGTTGCAGAAATTGTTGGCGACCGTTGCTGGTGTAATGCACACACTTAATTCTCCACACAGCCAATATTTTTCAAAGAGAGGAGAAAAATCAGTAAAAGTTATTGGGCTGGTAAGGATGATGATGTTCGGTCGGGTCGGTGCAGTGCATGCCCCAAATTATCGTGTTTTAATGAACTTGCAGTTGGCAGGGTTGTTTGTTACCTTATGCCACAGCCACCCTCGTGTTCAACATCAGTCATGCACTTTTGACTTTCTTTTTTCTAAAGATAAGTGATTTTTGTTGGGTTAGGTCTTCTTCCACTTTTGGGATGGATTTGTTCGTGTTGGATTAGGAGGATTGTCTATGTAAATTGCAGGCTTAGTTGCTGTATTGATTCTCTTTGATGAGTAGACAGACAGGTAAGGTAGCAGAGGGATTGTGTGATCAACTTCTTGCGATATATATTTTTTACAGTAACATGAAAAATCTGCTATGCTATTTTGATTGATGTTGGTTAAATTGTTAATGTTGTATGTATGTTGTAATGTGTTAAGTCCAACAAACAATTCAATCGAATCGGAAATCACGGTATCGGGATGATGAAGGTAAAGGTAAAAGTGTTACTTTTGATTGTAGTGTGGAGGAACTATGAAGTAAAATTTTAGCTACCCAAGAAATCTATGTTCTCACACAATATGAATGAGAGTAATGTATGTAATGTAACGAGTGTATGATTGAAATTGATTACAATTTTGTTTATAACACCTACTCTTCTTACAATTAAAAGTTGCTGTTGTATAATAAAAAATGAAAAATAGTAATGTAATTTGTATTAATAAATCTAAGTTATGTTATATATATATATATGTATATTACTTTTATACTTTTCTTTAAAAAGAACAAACAGACAGGGAATTTAAAATTACAGAAAAAAATTATTTATAAATTTTCTTTCTCTCGCTCGCTCACAACAAAAAAATTCTCAATCAATCAAAACATCTCACGTTCACCAGTGGACTTGAACCTTACAAACTTCTCCTCCTGAGGAGCACACACAGTCATACAACAGCAGCAGCAGTACAAGTACAACACAACAGATACTTTCAACATCATCGTCGTCATCATGATCATGATCATCACATCATATCAACTACCACCGCTCCGCCACCACCACCACCAACAACATGAGTTCAATTCAAAAAAAAATATATAAAAAAGAGTAGCACAGCAGCTTGCAAAAAGCTGTGATGTGTGTTATATTTGGTGTGAGGGGAAGAGAGAGAGACCGAAGAAGAAGTCAAGCTTCCTACAATAATCCTCCATCCACCAGTCCACCACCACTTTTTCTATACACACAACATGAATACCTACTTTACCTACACTCTTTTTTTATTACTATAAACCCATTCAACAACATTCAATGTTATATCCATCCAAATCCAAACATCCAAATTCAATCCACCAACTTAACTCACTCAGCAACTCAGAAATAGCTTTTTACTGTTTTTTTCAAAACCTTTGGTTTATACGAAAAATTATGATGTAGAAAAGGTATACACATACTATTATAGTCACACAACGATCAACATTGCGTGTTACACATTGCAATGCAATGCAAACGCATACAAGTAGTAAGTATCATCATCATCACCATCATCATTCTCCTCTCATTGTAATAATAGAACGAAAGTATTTCATACAATAAGACAAGTTATACAACAATTTAATATGGTATGGGTTGGGAAGAAAGGTTTTTTTATGGATGGATGAGAGAGAGGGTTATAAAGTAACATAATGTGCATGTAACATACATAAATATTTTTACCCTGCTAAAACACTTGTATGATGGTTTGGTGATGTGAAGTTGTGTGTGAGCCTGGCGTAGCCTAACTTAAGAAAAGGGCACACTAAACCAAGCAAACCAACTATACACACAATAATCACAAAAACATCAACAATGTTACATGATGAGTACGCTTGGAATTGGTTAAATACCCATCTTTTACTTTTTACATTACATTTTTGTACATGTGTACGTACGTGTTCATGTTTTGTTCTTGCAACTCTTTTCACGTGAACTGAAACAAGTGATGATGAGGAATGAGAATGAGCATTTTTTAATGTTACGGTTTACGGTACGCTTGTGTGGCTGTGACTGTGGCAGGTAATATGTAGAAGCGATGGTGTAAACCTTAAATGCACGCTGCGCTGAAATTGAAAGACAAATCATGAACTTTCAAGTTAAGTTAGGGTTTTCTTCCAGGCCAGACAGGGGAGAAGCTTGGCTGGTGATGATGATTGGGGGGATGAGCTTAATGTCATTTTTTTGTGGTGCATGGTGCATGTACACATAATATATAGGTGGTATAATCATCATATTCATCATCATCATCGACACAACAGTTTTTTTTGTAATTTTAAGCGAACAGCGAAAGCAAAGCGTACCTATTATACTTATTCATATGATATGTGGTGCGTTTCCCTTTAAAATTGTGTACAGCTGTGTTAATACAAGATGCATTCCCTATTCCCCTTAGCATCATGATCATCATGACCGTCATTATCGGATAGCATGTAAAAAAGGGTTACACACAACAACTGTTCCACTCCACATGCACATTTTGCAACATTAGATAGACTGGGTGAAAGAGGAAGACTAATGCCACGGCAAACATGTGCATGTTGCAGAGAGCAGGCAGGAGAGGAGGAGAAGGATGATCATCACATCACGATTCATGGCCATGAGAGAATTCCTATATAAACTGACACATCCGGTGATTTTCCTTAAAATCTTGGGTACACAGGTTTACTTGAATTTTTATTGTGAACTGCCCGCTGGTCTGTGAGCGAATCTGTAAAAAAGGTAACATAAAAAAAGGATCTCATGTAGTCTCTTTTCAAGTGAGTAGATTCACATACAAGCAAGGTATTTTTTTAAATGGATAGCGTTTGAATTCAAGAAGGATTGAATGTTTTGAAGTTTGTGTGTATTGTGCTGCTGTCTATTTACATAGCCAAAAGCCAGTCAAGTTTCAAGTACACACTTTTAGCCAGCTTTTGCTTAAAAAGTTTTAAGAGTTGTTGTAGGTGTTTGTATGGATGAATCCTTTTCCCCCGACTCTTTGATTCTGATGTGATGAGGATGAGAAAAGAATGTGGGTGAAAATAAGATGAGCCTCTCTGAGCTGAAGTTTAGCCATGGTTTGCAGTTTGCAAAAACACATGAAAATATCTATACATTAGATACGATACGATGATGATTTTATTATCATTAATAAGTTGTTGTGTAACAAGGAAGGATAGGTATATAGCGGCAGGAAAGAGTAATAGAAAAAGAGGGAGGGACTAAGTGACGATACGCTTTTGCGCTCAAGAAGAACCTGAGAGAAAACTGGGTACATTTGGCTGAGCTGACTGAGATAGACAACAAAGTTGTTAAGCTGGTTTTTTTTGTTGAATTGCTTCAAAAGTGATGATGATGAAGACCCACTCATACAAAACACATATGGATGGTTATTTAACAAAATCACGATACGATATTTAATTCAGTCATCTGTAACAGAGAACAGAAAAACTGAGCATTTATACACTTGTTTTCTATTCATCTAACAAGAAAGCGTTTCGCTCGCTGTATTTCTCTATTTTGCTGTAATACATAATGTACTTACAAAATGTTAAAATTTACACAACAAAACGAAGAGAAAAAAGACAGGTAGATTCATTTTTATTCACAGACAGACAGACATAGACGTATGCATAAAATATAAGAAATATACGTAAAGTAGCCCGAAATCGGTTTTACGGCCGTGGCTACGGTGGTGCTTTAAAGCTCATGTTTTTATTATGCAAGTTGAAGCTGTCCATTAAATGTTGAATTTTTGACTTGTGAATCGGCGTCGTCGTGGACTGGTTTGTGTGGTGGATTGGTCGGTGGAATTTGAATTTGACTATGTTCAAGTAGCATTAAAAATTTTATTATCGCGTCTATTTGGGCGTGAGTTCCTGTTTTTATGAGAATTGTAATGGTGATGGCACAGGAATTTCGTGAAAATGAATGAGACTGGCAATGGCTGTGGCTGAGCTGTGTGTGTGCTCCTTTGCTTGCTCTGCAAAATTAATCTATGCTTGTTATTTTCTTTGGTCTTTAAAATTGATTATACTGTAAAAAATATTAAATTTGAATGCGTGTATAATTCGACTTAATTAATTGCACATTTTGCAAATACATGCAATATTGCTTACGTGGTGGCGTGATGAGGTTTGGGGTACTGTAAGACAGAGAATTTTAAGATGAAAAGGATGAGAGATGGGCTTTTTTAATTTTTGTGGCATTATTGTGTATATTGGCTTGTTGAACTGAGTGTTGAATGAATGTGAGTTCAAATTGCGTGAGCGAACCAACAATATCCAAAAATGCATTTCGTTCTTTCTTTGAATTCTCATTTTAAAATAGTTGCTCGTGTAATTTGAGTACTGTTTACTTCTGGCGACGATGCTGAATTGCTGAGGTGAGACCGGAGGCTCCGGTGTGCATAAGATGAATTGAATTCTCAGAACCGTCAACAGTTTATGCATAGTTAAAATATTTGCTCCCATTCTTAAATATAGGAAGATTAAAATAAGCCAATACGAATTTTACGATACGATTTTTTGTGAGAGGGAGAGCATGGGTTGCCGGCTGAAAACAACCAACATGATTATGTCCATAAAACGCATTTATAACAATTTTTGACCTGTGCTTTGCGCTTATAAGCGACTTCTTAAAATATCTAAAAAATGTAACTTAATAAGAAAACGATCCATTAGCTTTCAGCCAAATTAGTCATTTTCATTATGACTAAGGATTATTACGCAGATGAAAGTTTTCATCGTAGTTATGCGGTTGGTTTCTTCGTCTGTCTGTCTGTCCGTTCGCGCTATAACTTTTGAAGGAGTCAACCGATTCGCTTCAAACTTGGCACACAGACACCTTAGGTCAAGGGGGTCATCGGTAGATGTTTTCAGCTTCCGGGGTCAAACCCCCTGGGGACAAGAGGTCAAAAATGTTGACATGTTAGCTTATGGGTGAATTTTTTATGGCTTATGGCCCGAGAGCCCATGTACGAATTCCTGGAGCAAGTGTCCTCGCTGCCGTGGGCCCGAAAGCCCAAGCACGAATTCCTGGAGCAAGTGTCCTCGCTGCCGTGGGCCCGAAAGCC
>JAQIWN010002119.1:0-17181 GCA_034699025.1 Entomobrya cf. arborea Gr-Col-00668
CACCTTGTCTCCCTGCTTTGTTCATACTTTTAAAAATTTAATAATGTTACTACGCAGAAAACTGAGAGAAAGCAGAGGAATTCACAAACAAAGTCAAAACCCCAAAAAAAAAAATAAAAAAAGGAAAACAAAGTAAAAATCTTTCTTTCCTTTTTGGCTTATACATAAAATAATTTATATTTTTTGGTCGAAAGTTAAAAAAATAAATAATTAGCATTGAAATTCAAATAATTTATAATTTTGTACAGGAACCCATTTATCTATCTGCTCAGGATTTACAGCTACACTATTTTTTATGGCTGGTCGTAGTCTTAAATCAATTTGTGTAATGGATCCCTTTTTGTAAAAATCACGTCTGCTGCTGCTCCAGCTCTCTTACCAATTTTATTTATCTAAAAAAAAAGCCATAAACCTGATTAAAAGCTCTCAAAGCAGCGTTTCTAGTGTAGTGGATAAATTTTTGGGTACGGTGAAGGTAAACAATTGGCATCACATGACATGCCTCTCTCGTAAAAAGCTTCCTCCTTCCCAAAGAACTCTCGAAGGTGTACATGTGCAAAAAAAGGAAATAAGATGAGTGGCATCGGCCTGACAACCAAAATTAAATGTGTTTTTTTTAAGTGAAAGTAAATTACTGCCAAAACTTTTCCCGTCATCACTCCTTTCCTAATTAGTCCATAATGACAAGTGTGAAAAAATATATACAAGTGTATAACTTTAATTACACTTCACTGAAAAAAAAAATCTAGACAACTTTTTTTTTTTGAAAAGAAAATATTTATCGAAAAACCCTAAAACCCTGGCCTCCTCCTACTCCTCCTTTTCACTCAAGTGCAAAAATGAAAGTGCAGAGCCGCACATCCACACTACTTTCTCCACTTTCTTTTTTAAAATAAAAAAAAACTAATTCCTTAAAAGCTCCAAAAAAAAAACTTTGACAATAAATTTTGTTTAATTGAATTCTTCTTCTTTATTCCCGCATCAAATTTATTTCCCAAAAAATATACCCGCATTTTTTCCCCTTTCTCCTGTTTTTTCTCCACATTTTTCTTCCCTTTTTTTCTCCCAACCTTTTCGTCCAACTCAACATTATTCTCGAAATGGGCTTGGCTAATGCATTATGCATCTTTATCCAAACTCATTCCCTTTTTTCCTCGCAATTTTCATCGCCATTCCAATTCTCCCCATTTTCACATCACTACAAATTCGACAGAAAAAAGCAACAGGCCAAATAACAAGCTTGCTCGCTACTTTTTCCATTAAATATTTTATTCCCTTTTTTTGCAGGTACCTTTTAAACAACAGGTGTGTGATTTATCTTCCTAATTTATTTCAACAAAAAATACATCCCAATTTTATTATAGCTCTGTTCATAACACGCAACTACTCTATTCATTATTCTACACACCTGTAAATCAGTGAATGCGCAAGTTAAAGTCTAATCATCACAAAGCCAATCGAGAAGAAAAGAGGACCAGCCGGGAATCGAACCCGGACACTAGCCATCGATGTGAATCCACATCGCTGACCGCTTCGCCACCTTGCCAGCCCAATTAACCTACCACAAATAATCCCAATTAAACCGTAAAAAACCGTTAGAAATTTTAACCGTTATACCGTCCGTTAGTAATTAATTAATTATAATCTACCAATTAAATTTGTCAACATGTCAGCTTTCAACTATCAGCTGTTTCCTCTCAGATTTTTAAAGCCAGTCAAGTAATTAGGAAATAAAAAAAGGATGAAGGTGATTTAATATTTTTTTTGGAGGGAATACCCTCCAAAATTGATAGATAGACAGAATAGCTGATATGCTGAGTCACCATTTCTCTCGGAGAATTCATTGAATTGACTTGACTGTGGACATGGCTCGGATTCGGACGGATCAATATCTTTTTTTTTCTGGCTTTTCAAAATTTCAAGCTTGTTATTATTTGGAGGAACATGGAGGAAAATGGAGGAAGACAGGTAAAGGTGGTCCATTAAAAAAACCAGTCGACTGACTTGACTACTCCACTCCTCCACCACCACCACCACCCTCCAAAGAGAACAAAGCTCTATACTCTACCAAGCCATTAATGTTATAATATTCCACCACTCATTATAATTATAACGGTGAACAGAACACAAGTTTGATCAAAAGCTTCCAACATTTATATTTATCTACGTTTTTTTTTTTGGAGGAAAAGTAAAATGACTGGAGGCAAAAAGCTACTCCACACAACTCCTCCAAAAATGTAAGGCAAGTAAGCTCTCTTCTTTCCATTCCATTCCAACCATCTCTTCAACTTTTCATCAGAGACCCTTTTTCCCTTCACCTCCATTTCCCTCCACTCCCTCCAAACAAAAGGGAAAAACTACTCCAACACAACTTGACTTATTCTCTTATTCACTTCACTTGACTTAGACTCAGCCAAAAAAAAATAAAAGCAAAGAGTATTTCAGGCCGAGTTCCTTTTTCCCTCCATTTATTTCGCTGGAGGCAGTCAAAAATCAACAACAACTCCATTTTATTTACTATTCTCCCTCCATCCCTCCAAAAAATAATAAATGTCTTAAATGGGTGTGGTCTTAACCCTTTCCCTTTTTAAAAAGCATTTAAAATAAAAAGTTGCATCGGCACCACATCTGCATCGTCATCGGTCATTTGATTAGATGGTCATCCAGCTCAGTACAAAGTATAGTCTACTTGCTTGCCTTGCAAATTCCAATGTTATTTTTTTGTAGAACAGGTGATTATGTTAAATCTACCTAAAACCTATCCCTATTTCCAAGGCTGGCATCGTAGAGATTTAGGCAGCGATGCGGACGGTGGTCACGGGTTCGATTCCCGGCTCAGCCGCTTTTGTCTGGCGATGATGGATAATCATTCCGATTTATGATGGACACTGAGTTACAATACACCTTGTCCCAACTGAGTCAGACAATTAATTTTTTTTAAATTTTATTTTTAAAAAAATATTCTTTTGTTTTTATGCTTATTTTACACGTGGATATATTGAATATCAGAGGAGGATTAGGATCGATGTACCGGTTGATAATTTTTTTATGATTTTTTTTTACTTTAATTTTAAATGGATGAACATGCTATGATGTTTAAGGGTTAAGTGGTGAGATTAATTTTAATTGTGTTATAATTTAAAAAGATAATTTAATTTATAAAAAAAGAGAAAGAAAGTGAGTTTTTTTTATCCATTCCAAAATTAATTTATATTTTTTGTGCGTGTTTTGCTGGAGGCGATAGGCATTCATTCATCGGTGCTGTTATTTTAATTAAAAAATTGTATTTTTTTTAACTGAACTGTCATGAATACAATTAAAAATTAATTAAAAATTAAAATAAAATGATAACCTGTTTATTTTTGTGTTAAAGGTTATAAAAACAAGTAAAAAATAAATAAATGCTTTTTGTGCAGTTATATTGGTAATTAAAAAGGCAAAAAGGTGTAATTAGTCTAAAAAACAATTAAAAAACATTTTAAAAAATTATTTTACCTTTTTTTTGTTAACTGACTTGACCTTTAATCCACGTGTCCTTTTACTTCCCAAGCTTCTCCATCAACTTACAAGGGAACACCGCCAACTGTCCCCATCCACAACCAATTTTCTTCCCAATTTCTCTTCTCTTTTTCCATCAAATCCAATCCAATTCACTTGTCACTTTTTTTTCCTCCAGCAAATTATTTCCACTTGTTCTTTTTTATCCACACAATACCTCGTTGATTTACACCCTTTTAAAAAAATTCAATTCCCTTCAACCTTTTTTCACTTTTTCCCCATATATTTTTTATTAAGCAATCATCCTTCTTACAATGCAATGTCATCACAATAACTTTCCCAATGAATTCTTCCACATATTTTTTTTCTACTCAAAGTCAGAAAAGGGTCACTTCTTTCATTTCTTCAGTTCAGTCCTCAAATTCTCTCAGAAAAACAAAAAAATGTACACAACATTTTTTGTTTACAAACTTTACTCCTCTCCTGTCTTTTCACTTGTACTCTTGTGCTTGTGTTTATATTTTATTATTTTTTGGTGCAAAATGACGCAGTAGCTTAAAGAGCGGAGCGGTTTCTCGTCTTCACTTGTAACTCAGTTCACGTCAAAATTTAGACTGCGGCAGTTCGCCTTCCAAACAACCACTCCACTCCACAATTCCATGCACCATACTTTCCACTTTCACTTTATACCATACATACATGCATAATATTTCACTCCACCCTGTATATATATATATACATATATATGCTATATGCACAAAATGCACAGTGTAAATAAATACTTTTGCCTGAGCTTTCTTTCTTCTCCAACTTTTCAACGTGCAACTTGCCTCGCACACAAAAAAATAAATAAACTATTATTATTCCAATGTTCAGTGCATATCTCTCTGCTTGTGTGAAGGAATAAAAAGGGGAAAAAAATTGTATGCAGGCAAGTGCGATCATAATAATAATAGGAAGAACAAGTTTTCGTTCGGAGCTGAAGCTACCACAACTTCTTTGAAACTTATAGTTATATAGCTTTATATTATATTGCCTATTTTCTTATTGCTGGCTTGCATGTGTGTGAGTTTTTTTTTTCCTTGAGTAGAATCCAAGTCTAGTAGCAGCGGAAAACAGCAGACTTTTTTTTTTATTCCAGAGAAAAAAGAGAAAGATAGGTAGTCAGTGAGTGTGTTCAGAGAGTTCCTAGTAGAATAGCTTGCTTTTTTATTACAAAAGGGGAAAAAATACGTGGAGGTTTTTAAAAGTTTTCGGACAATATTCCCTATTCTGCTTAAAATTTAGGAATTCATATGAAAATATATTAGATAAATTGTTTAAAAACACTAAATTTTACTCAAAAATTGTTACGTAGGGACTTTCTCAATAAATTGAATTCAGTATTCAAATTTCTTTACAAAAAATTACCATGAAAATTTTCAAAATGACCCACGTAAATTTATGAAATCACTGTTTAAAAAGCTCTTGTTAAGTTTAAAATTTTCTGTGTATTTTTGTATCGAAAAACATAATTTTAATTATTTTATAAATCAGACCAGTTACTTTTGAAAACCCCCACGTAAATACCAAGTTAAGCTAGTAGTTTTGTGTGGTGATGTGATAGATTATATCGCCTTCTTATTACTTGTGTGTGTGCACTGTGCACCAGTTGTACTTGTACAGCTGTGTAGAAAACTTAGAAAAATAGATTGCATGCTCAGCTCATTCCCCTTTCTTCCAAACCATTCCATGTATATCCCTCGTGAGTAAAAAGCCTCAAGCGTTTGTTAGCGTGCGTGCTCTCAACTCTCAACCAATTCATAATAATATTCCATCTATAAAAATTATATCAACAATTCAGAGGACACTGCCACCGCCACCACCTCGACAACGACAACTTAATATTCTTTTTTGACTATTGACTTTTTTATGAAAATAATTTATGGCAAAAGCCCCAACACCACACCACCGCCACCGTCACCGTCACCTTTTTCTTTTTTTAACACTTTTATTTTCCATAGAAAAAATATTGAATGCTTTTTTAAATGTTTGCCTTTTTCAAGTCGAAATTGTAGCACTTGAATCCCTGACTCCAGGAGCAGTAACCTGAGCAGCATTCGCTATCCCTCACGCACTCGTTATAGCCGCACAGCTCAATATCGTCGGGGTGGGGAAGGTCCTTCCCTTGTCGGTCATGCTTGGTCACCACCTGGATTTGTGGGGCTGCTTCACATATCCATAACAAATGGATAATTACAACTAAAAAAAAATAATAAAATAAATTTAATTTAATTTTTTTTTTCACTTTTTATTTTTTTTAATTTTAAGGTTTTACCTGCCAAGATAACCATAACAACTCGGAAATATACTACTGACATGATTAAAATAATTAATTAATTATTAAATTTTGGTTAAGATTAAAATTTTAACTGAGATTATTTTTTTGTGTGAAATGAAATGCTTTGGAAAAATATTTCTATGCTTCGTCTTTATACCCAACTTATATTAAACCAATTGATACGCCCTCCTTTTAATTGGATAATTAAATGATCTTATTTAAGCTCATATTTAAACTAAATCGTCTATTAATACTCTACTGCAATTACTAATTACACTAAATGACAATTAAATGGCATAGTAATTCACCAATTAAAATTCATTTCATATATGCATTTAATTTTTAATTTGTACTGCATTGCCCCATTCAATTTTTAATATGTTGTCATTTATATGAGTCTTACAAGTTACATGAGTAGAATATCAGCTTGGTTAACTGCACTTGGAACAATTTAATTTTCAAGGCGATTTACAAATTAAACCAGCCTTTCGCCATCTTTCGGCCACAACCTCAACTAAATTTTTGCAAACTCGGAAGTAGGAAGTAAAACAAAGCCATGGTAAACATCTTCACAAAAAAATGTTATCAAAAAATAAATATCCATTAATTAAGTTATCTCAGAGCAATTAATTTTTTATTAACTTATTGTCCATTATTTTTTAGAACAATTAACTTTTATTTTCCCCATTTAAAACTAAATACCCAATTGTTTTCCACATTTTAAACATAGTTCTTATCTTAATTAACGATTTCCCCATTTCCTAAAAAAAAAAAATCACGGAAATTTTTTCTCAAACTTTAAAAATGACAGGTTAATTACAATTTATATTTTAATACGTAGGCTCACCAATTAAATCCCTTTAATTATTTTTTAACGACCCTGATTATTATAAAAAACGTGAATCGTTCTAACAGGCTGTATAGTCATTTTAGTCTGTCCAAAATTATGAGTCTGCGCCATTGGCACGGGTACAATAATAATTGCCTTGAATCCCTGCTTATCATTTCCGGTTATCATCTGCTGAGGACACTCCACCCCCACCACTCTCGACCTCCTCATCTTATCATCCTCCTCCTTCATTTTTTCAATTATTTCCAAAGCGTCCTCAAACTTTTCCTCCATTTCCCTTTTCTTCTCCACCTCCATTTCCTCCATTTGCTTAATAATTAGTTAATTATTTAATTAAAAATTACCAAAAAACACTTTCAACTGTGTCCTGGAGGCAAACGGCTTGTTTCCTGTTTCCCCGTCAACCAAGCCATTAGCCAAAAAAGAACGGTGAAAAATATACGCATTCACGTCAAGCCATAGAAATTGGAAAAATAGTGTGGGAAATCAAAATGCCCCAAAAAAAGAGTTCACCGAGCTTGTCCAGAGTCCAGAAGACCAAAACACAGACAGCAAGCACACAACTTAACAGCTTATCTCTCTCTCTCTCTGTTTAGTTGAGCTATTTAATTTTAATTTTTAATTAACCAAACCACCACAGTTAAAAAAAACACCACTTTTAATTGACAATTAAATTTTTTGTGTTTGTTGTTGTTTTAAAGATAGTATTTATTTAAAAAAAAAATGAGGAGTTTACTATAAAAAATTGTAGAGGATAACCAGTTGAATTTGAGAAGAGGTAGGTATATAGACAAGCAATTAAGTTAATTATCTTGCGTAGTTAATTACTGTAGTACAATGGTATCTCGGGAGCAATTAAAATATTTAATGGTTGTATTCTTGGACGAGTGTAATTAAAAATGGGATTGGTATTTATTTTATTTTTTTTGGGTTTTTGGAAATAGTGAAGGATGTCGGGGGAGGAGGCGGAGGTGACGGTGGCTAAGGTGGCGGGGGAGGAGGATAAGAAGGAGGATAGCATACCTTGGGTCCTTCAGACTATTAAGCAGGAGACGGAGTATGATTACACGGTGCCGGATTTTGATAAGATGGAGGTGGACGGAAGTGGGGGCTCGTCGGAAAGCGGGAATGAGGATGAGGAGGAGAATGGGAATAAGATGGATGGAGGGGACTACGTGTTTATTCAGAATGTCAAGCAGGAGATGCCTTCATCGTCGGAGGAGGAAACTAGTCCCAAGAAGAAGGAGGGAGGAGGAGAAGGAGGAGCATCCACCTCAACAGCCACAGCCAAGACGACATCCACATCTACCACCATGTCGCCTCCAGCTTGTCCGGAGAAGAAGGTGATTAGGTTAAATCCCGCCTTGTCGAATATTTTCAAGAGTCCACCTCCTCCAAAAGAGGAGGAGAAGAAGAAGGAGGAGGGGGCGGGGACTGATGGGGGAGGAGGTGGGGCTAAAGGCGGGGGTGGAGGGGGAGGAGCAAGCAGTAATTCGGAGTTTTTAAAGGCAAGTCTCGCACTGGCTGCTGCACTGAAATCGGAGCCGAAGAAGAAGGTTTTTTGTGCAAATACAAATTGTAATATGAAGACAGACACGGTGTTCGAGACGAGTGTGTATGGAAAGCTCTATTTTGGAATGAAGACCACAGGGGGGTCGGGGGGAGGGGTTAAGATTTGTGGGAGTTGTTATAAAAAGGCGGAGGGATTCGAGAAGGAGGCGAAGCGGAAGGTTTTGAATAAAGAGAATCTTTTTGATTTGAAGATGGAAATACAGACGTCGGAGAGTCATGCGATGATTGATCTGGATAGTCCGTCGGGTAGTCCGGTGCCGCCGGTGGGGGGGAGTGGGGAGGGGGAGGGAGGGGGAATGGTGGTGAAGGAGGAGGAGGAGATGTATCAGGTGAACATGAACAAGTTGAATGAGCTTGTGAATGGGCAGTTGGGTAAGTGGGAGGTGAAGGAGCAGGTGGTTAAGTGTGTGGATAAGGTGGAGAAGGATGCGGATGAGTTGGGTGAGTAAAAAAATTAATTGATAATTATAATTTTTAATTAAGGAGGTCTTTAATTTTTAATGGTTGGTTAATTTTTTTTAGCGGACCAATTTGCTACGCTGGACATGCAACTAGATCAGCTGAGAAATAAGATTGAAGACGCCACAAAGCTGTACAACGAAAAATTGGCAAGGAAACCGAAGATTGTTGAAGTTGGAAGTGTTCACATTGGCGTTCGGGGTTTTATGATGGCGCAGGCGAATCCAAACTTGGCAAAGGAAACCCAGGACATTAACAGGGCGTCGGGGAATCTGCTCAAAAAGACGCTTAGTGACCTAATGGCTTTGGATAGTAAGCTTTAAAAAAAACTAAACTAAAAAATAAATTATTAACAGTTAAAATTAATAAATTACATTTCTCTTTTTATATTTCCAGACGCCATAATTCCAGAACACCAAAAGCCCCGGAATCCGTTACCCCCAATGCCTCCCAATCTAAACAGAATGAATTTCCCCCCCGGGGTAGATCCAGCGAGAAGGAGGAAACCTCACCAGCTTATCTTTGTCCAGCCAAAATTAAATCAGGAAGTGTACGCCATGCACAAGCACATGTTATGCTATTTCCTTCCAGCGGTTATCGTCAGGATAACTAATCCCATGGGAGATTACCGACCTGTAAGCCTAAAAAAAATATCCAACTACCTTAAATTAAATTAAATTTACTTTTTAATTCTATTTTTAATTGTCTAGGCAATTTACACTGTCCAATTTTCCCAAAAAGTGAAAGCCCGGAGTAGCCGAGGCGACGAAGCCGACTGTTTCCAGAAGGACCTCACCGGAAAACAAATCGCCTTCAAGAAAGCGAGCGCCCTCCCCCTCCCCGTCGGCACCCGAGTCGTCGCAAAATTCAAAGATCTCTTAAAAATGGACGCCGAAGTAGACGGCATGCTATACGCCGGCATAATAGCCGAAGTTCCACGAGAAGTGAATACCCACCGCTATCTCGTATTTTTCGACGATGGCTACGCCCAATACTGCCAAAGGGACGAGGTCTTTCCCATGTGCGAGTCATCCTGTGATATTTGGCAAGACGTGCACAGAAATGTCCAAGAATTTGTTAAAGATTACGTCATCTCCTTTCCAAATCGTCACATGATCCGAGCCTGCATAGGTTCCTCATTTACTGTCGAGCTGAATGGCGAATGGCTCCTCGGCCGAATTTTGGAGATTGACAGCAGTCTCCTCAAAATGGAGTATATCAAGAGGACTGATGGTGGCTCCAAGTTTGAATGGATTTACAGGGGCTCCACTCGTCTAGGTCCCTTGTACAACCGTATGAAGACCTTGAAGGCAAGGCCCACCATTACTGTCGCCCGAAGGCATACATATTCCAATCGAAGGTCTAACTTTTCTTTTGAAGTGAGTCGGATGGATAATGCGACGGGTGGGCCTTCAGATGTTGGGGTCCACTCCTCAGGTCCTATTGGACCGGTGAAGGGTGGGGTAATTCGGGCAAGGGATGGGAAAATAATTAACACAAAATTGGAAAGCGAGGGTAACATGATCAAGATTCAGGTGCCGAGGGACTGCCCCATTCCGAAAAAGTATGTACCTCACAGATGTTCTGAAAAGTGTGGGGTGAAGTATGAGGAGGATAGTTTCCGGAAAGTGAGCCCTTTAGCGGTCCCTTTTTATTTGGGGTGGGCTCGGGAAATAGGTAAATGTCGGAGTAAAGTTTTTTATCATAGTCCGTGTGGAGTTAGGCTGGGCAGTTATGAGGAAGTTCATAATTATATTACTGAAACGGGGGTGGGTATTCCTATCGATTTTTTCTCGATGGAACCGGGGATTGATTGTTTGAATGAGTTTGAACCGCTGAGGAGGATTGAGTATTTGAAGGATATCAGTTATGGAAAGGAGTGGACGCCGGTGACTTGTGTGAATAGTTTGGATCATGATCTGCCGGCGTATATGGAGTATATCACGCAGAGGATTGAGGGGAAGGGGGTGAAGATTAATGGGGATGATGAGTTTTTGGTTTGTTGTGATTGCGAGGATGACTGTACGGATAAGGAGAAGTGTGCTTGTTGGCAGATGACGCTGAGTGGGATCAGTTTTAAAATTGCGAGGAAGGAGGGATGGACGCTGGAGGCTTATGAGAATAGGAGGCTGAAGAATCATGTGTTGAGTGGGATTTATGAGTGTAACCGGAAGTAAGTTTGAGTAATAATTAGTTTAATTGGTGGGGTGATTTGATTTGAGTTAATGGATGGTTTAATTTGGTTTTTAGGTGTAAATGTAGACAGAGCACTTGTTTTAATAGAGTGGTCCAGAATAAGGTGAAGTGGCCGATTCAAATGTTCAAGACGGTGGCGAAGGGGTGGGGGGTGAGGGCGCTGCATGATATGCCCAGGGGGAGTTTTATTTGTGTGTATACTGGGCAGTTGTTGACGGATGCGGGGGCGAATGAGAGTGGGATTGAGGCGGGGGATGAGTATTTGGCGGAGTTGGACTTTATTGAGTGTAATGAGCAGATTAAGGAGGATTATGAGGAGGATTGTACGGATATTGAGAGTGAGGAGCCGGGGACGAGGACGGAGCAGAGGGCGCAGCTGCAGCAGCAGTTGAAACAGAATTTGAGGGGGAGTGGGGGGGCGGCGGTGCAGGCGACGGCTAATGGGCAAGGTGAGTAGTAGAAAATAAGAGTGGATTATTGAAGGTGACGGGGTGACTGGCTGGTTTAGTGGTTTGATTGGTTTGTGGGGTGACCCAGGTTCAATTCCTGGTGGGGTCAGTTGAGTGGTGCTTTTCCAATGATTAATGTTGAGGTCGTTGACAAAATTAAATGAAAAGAATATCAATTTACTTTCGTATGAGAAGAAGCACTACTAATTTTTTTTCAATTAGGAAAAAATAATATAAATGGTAATTGTAATTAAGTTGGATATGTGTTTTGTGCGGGGGTGGTTTTTTCAGGGATGGACTCCAAAGTGGGCTCCAAAAAGCCAACCATTCAGAAAGCTGTCAAGTCAACGGGAGGAGGGAAGCTCAAGTCTTTTAAAGGTAACAACACCATTTTAACTTACAGCAATTAAAGTAGACATATAATCATTCTAATAATAATTTCCTTTCACATAATTATCTGCACATTTGATAAGCTAGCCATTAGCCATACACATATTTAAGACTAAGGCAGTTAGCAAGGTAGTTAGGCTAATGACAATGTTTTTTTCATAAAAAATGCAGAGGCCAAGGACCCCCCTCTTTACTTTTTCAATAAGTTATCAGAATACAGTGAAAGATAACCTAGCAATTAATTTTTTATGCTTATCATAATGATGGCACCTTCACATTATTCATTATAAACTAGCCATAAATACAGTAGAGCTGCTAATTGACAGTCAAATTAATTAAAAAGTGTTTAAAATAGTTAAAAACCGTGATTCTAAGCCTCGCTGTGCTACTCTTCCTTGTCGCTAAGCTTATTGCACTGAACTGCTGTACAGCTAACTACATCGCATCGGAACATCGGATATCGGAAGCAAGTTAAAGATAACCTATTTTAACCACAGTTAAAATTTTTAAATAGGCTTCATTAGTTAACTAGCGAACAGATTTTTTTGTTTACCTACTTGTTATGGTAAATGGGGCAAAGCATGCATAACAAGTCATCTGGTCTGTGCTCAGATCACACAACTCAGCAGAATAGCCTTTTCTCCCATTTTTCCGATGCTTTCCGAAGTTTCGCTGCAGTCCACCAATCGCATATCGCATCGATGCAACCCTTTCACTTCACTCTCCAAAATACCTACAGAGATACCTATCCACATTAACTAGTCCACATGTAAAGTAGATCACTCTTATTCTCTCCCTTTTGCTATTAAAAAAAACCATGTAACTGTTAGCATCCCGAATTCCGGGCTCTACCCTACAAGGTGGGCATCCTAGCTTACTGGCTACACGATGCGTCTCTTAGACAGCAGAGATTCCAGGTTCGATTCCTGGCCACCACAAAAAGCAAAGCCGATGATGATAACAAAAGTCCAAAAGTCATCTATCTGATGCGGCACGTGGTGGTAAGTCACGGGTCCTGAAGATGAAAATCTTTCTGAGGCACTGCTTTAATTTTTTCCAAATTTTAGCTAATTTTTTTCTCACTTTAATTTATTCTAACAGATGGTTGCGGCGTAGCAAGTCCAGCAGATAGCACCCATTCATGCTACGATGGAATCACCATACCTTCAACTCACCCAACCTTTGCAAAAAAGTCTACCTCTGGAACCTCCATCTCCTCCGGACTAGCTCAAGCCACTGCAAGAAAATCAGGTTCGAAAAATGGGGGCAGCCAAAAGTCCACAACAGTTGGGTTGCCAAGTCCCTCGACAAGTACAGTAAGCAGTGGGACCACAACCACAGACATTTCCACGTCGTCCTCCTCCTCAGGAGGATCCGTCGCCAGTCGAACAAGACGTTCGGCAAGTAAGGACTACGCCAGTGATGATGACGATGAAGACGACGATGACATTCAAGTTTATTCATCATTTTCCGCGAGTGCTCAGTCAGCCAGTTCGAAAAATGCCCCGAGGCTGCCCCTTCGTGAGTACTTTGGCAAGGAAGAAGCCGTTTACATTATGGACGCCAAGAGTATGGGCAACTTTGGTCGATATCTGAATGCAAGTTGACTGACATTTTAAAATTATAACTATTTAACTAATTCAAGCGACAAAAATTAATTGTTCTGTTTTTTTTTAAATGCAGCACTCTTGTGACCCAAACGTCTTTGTCCAAAATCTGTTTGTGGACACCCACGACCCCCGTTTCCCATGGGTCGCGTTTTTTACCAAGAAGGATGTGAAGGCGGGGACTGAACTCACCTGGGATTATAATTATGACATTGGCAGTGTTCCGGGAAAGACGCTCTATTGCTACTGCTACTCTGATAATTGTCGACGTCGCTTACTTTAAAAATAAAAAGGGAATTTACAGGAATCTCTCAAAGTGTCACTTTGGTGAAGTGAGTGTAAAGTGGTTACCAATTTTTACCGATTTTTAGTTGGTCTACAGGTTAAGCAACTTCACATCTTTGAATTAATTAATTAAATTATAAATTCATTTCCAAGTTAGTTATCTTGATTAAACTAATTTTTTTAATGATCGTGTCTGGTCTGTTTGGTTGTAAAAATAATTTATATATTGTAGTTGAGTTAAATATGTTGAGTTAAATATTATGTTTAGTTAATTTTTTTTACGGAGAATTTAATTTACATTGAAAAATTAATAGTGTGATTAACATTCTTTGTTAAAATATGAAAAAAAATTATAGTTAAGTTGTATTTATAATTATTATTTTTTATGTTACTCCACCCATTATTATTAATTATTTACGGTTGGTTACCGTCACGTAAAATGGTCTGCGCTGTTATTGTGAATATTTTAGAATGGAAATTGTTGGGCAGGTATTTATTCTGTCTATTTTAATCAGAGTTTTTTGTGAATTGTTAAAGTTGAATGAGAATTGTAATAAGTGGTGCGGTGGAAAGATAATTGATGTGTTTTTGATAGAATTTTTTTTTATTCAGAATTTAGAATTAAAATGAAATGGAATAAAAAAAAGATGGTTTATTATTGAAAAAAAAAATGTTTAATGGGTTTATGATGAGTTTGATTATGGTTTTTTATGAGATTCGTCGGATGTGATGGGAGTCTGTGGCTTGATGGATTGTTTGGATGAGAAGATTGAAATGGTAGAAGAGTGCAAGTTCCATGCCGATTTGTGCGGAGGCGAGGGCAGAGACGACGGATGGGTTGTTAATGAAAATGAGAGAGAGGAGGTGGAATAGTAAGCTGAGTATGGACATGATTAGGTTGATGTGTACTTCGGAAATGACCTCAGGGGAAGATATCTGTGAAAGATAAAAATAAAATTTTAATTTAAAATTGGGAATTAAATTTAAGGTCAGGTTAAAGTTAAGTTGAGAGAGAGTTTACTAGAATGAGATCCTGATGGACGCTACGAGTGAGAAGTTGAGAGGCTTGGTAGGCATTGCAGAAGAGAGAGCCGAGGACAACGGTGAAATGGAAGTAGAGAATTAGGAAAGGTAATCGGTTGCGGGTTGACATGAAAGAGGGGAAGAGATGGTCCAGATGGAGATTGGAGTTGGGGGAGGTGGCCCAGTGGTTGCTTCCGAGTATAAATTTGAGAAAGGAAAGGTCTATAATGAATTGGGAGAAGGGGATGATGATAAGTAGAAGGGCTATTGTTGATTTCACGGAGGGCACCAGCTGAAAAAAAAATAGTTAAAAAATTAAATATTTAATTAAATTAATTTAAATGGTAGTTAAGTTTTAATTATTACGAGGGTTGTGGTGATAAGCTTCATTTTTATATCAAGTAGTTGGATATCCATTGCGGTGGAGTTGAGTGGTTTAAATATTTAATTGGGGAATATTTTTAAAAAAAAATTAGTTAAATGTTGCGCAGTTAAGTAAAGAGAGTTAGTTAAAATAAAAATGTTTAAATGTGGTGTACGTGCAAAAAAAAAATGACGTGTAATTTTTTTTTTGCATGAAGAAATACAATGGAAGGTTAGATGGTAGTAAAGCTTGTGAGAAACCGCATGAAATGAGGCCATTGTTCTGTGCATTCCTTCAGATAGATTGGTTGATATTGATACGCAGAGCATAGCACACAATGCAAGGCAGAGATGGACAATTAACTATTGTTCCGAGAAGGAGTACAATGGACAGTTAGTTTTATTTGGAAAGTTATGATAGTTTTTAGTAATTAGGTATTAATAATTTTGGTATATGGGCTTTGGTGGTGGTGGTATATGGGGCTATTTGAGACATTACTAGTTTTAAACATGATTAATACTTAATTGATGATTTAAATGGGATTTAAACTGATGAACATGCAAATTGAGGTAAAATATGTAGTTTTTTCGGGTTTTTTATGGAATTTAAATGAGTGGGTGTTTGCAAATGCTAGTTTGTTGGGTATTTACCAAAATTGGTAGTATGATGTATATGTAAATGCGATATAATGTGTTGGACAGGGAAATAGTTTTAAATGGGGTGGCATTAACTAAATATTTAATGGTTTAGTTAAATTTGAGATTAGTTAGGTAAGTAGTTGAGAAATTATAGGGATTTGAGTAGATGGTCAGTTAGGTGTATATGGAAAATGGTAAATGCTGTGGTGGTGCGTAGATTTGATTGGGGTTTTCAGAAAATTGGTTAAAACTCACTAATTAGTAGAGTGTCTCTTGAAAATTGTGAATTTGCGTGCATCTCGTGTGGAAAATAGTTTTAAAAAATTATGGTAATGACTGAATAGATGGTTAGAAATGATGCGTTATGTTTTTTAATCAAAGTAGTAGTGCATTTAACTAGTCGTTTGTGCTTACCACCGGACTAACCTGCTTTGGCAACAGCCACCAATTTTTTTAAGTGTTGAGACTAGTAATCTTACATATTTTAGTGGGGGCAAGATAAATAGTTACAAATTATATAGTATTTATTCGTTTCCTTGGTTATTTTTTAAGATTATTAGAATTTTGAAAGAATGCATACATTCCTATACATAGGTCACAAGTGCAGTATTCATACTGATGGTATAGAAATTAAGTTACAATTTAATAAACAATTATATTTTCTAGAAGAAAATATAGTTTTTGATTTATTTTTTTTGACAAGAAAAAAAATGTAGAGAAGGTGGTGGTATGGGTATGGCTATTAATTAGTGAGAAAGTCTGGCATGAACAGCCCATTGCTGGTTCTTCGCAGTTCTGCAAGGAGAGATGCCCACGGGTTGACCCAAACTTTAGAAAAAATAAAAGAAAGAGTAATTTAGTTAGTATTGGATAATTATTTTTAAGCTAATTGGTTGGTATAAACTAGTATAGTGTTTTTTTTTACCCTCTGCTCTCAAGACACAAGTCATTCTGAAGATTTTGAATCATGTAAAAGTTGCCCTCTGCCGGGATAATAGCCCAGTACAGATCACTAGCCAGTCCGAATGTGTACGGCTATTTAAATATTTAAACACCCAA
Source organism: Entomobrya cf. arborea Gr-Col-00668 (assembly GCA_034699025.1). NCBI lineage: Eukaryota > Metazoa > Arthropoda > Collembola > Entomobryomorpha > Entomobryidae > Entomobrya > Entomobrya cf. arborea Gr-Col-00668. The sequence goes on from JAQIWN010002119.1 coordinate 16,711, forward strand.
TTAATTATAACTGCATTTAATATTCCACTCTTTTAAAGTGTTAGTTAAGCTAACTTACAGCTTTTCTGATAGAAGGTAGCCCACCGATGGTGACCGCATCCATGCCAACCTTTGCCCCAATTCCCTCCGACAAAGGCTTCATGATGTACGCCGTGTAAATATCTATAAATTTAACCACCCTCTCATTTAATTCCCCAATTAACCTAAATTGGTTGGTAGTACATTTATTAAAATAGGTGGATTTAATGTCAACTTACATCCTTTGCTCACTTGCCACTTCTGTCCAGGAATATCCTTCCACTGATCCGTCACAATAAAGTCACTTCCCCCAATCGCCGTCAAATACTAAAATCCAACCACATTTAATTAAAACTTAACTATTTTCTCGACACTTTATACAGTGTGTATACTAATTATAAGAACGACAACACTTTTTTGGTTTTGTGCGATTTCTAGAAAAGGCAATAGTAA
>JAQIWN010002120.1:0-17173 GCA_034699025.1 Entomobrya cf. arborea Gr-Col-00668
GACATAGTACAGTCACAATAAATATACCCGAAAAATTTGGAAAATCCTTGTCCATTCTAGTTGTTACATGTTCTAATATAAGACTAGACATAATTAGTGAAATAGCTTGTAAAATGGTATCAAGTTTTAAATAAGGCTTGCAGACATACATCCACATGCATCTACAAGTCAAGTTATAAGGTATCAACAATTTTATTTTTAGAGAACAGTTCGTCAGAGTAAACATTATCAACATAATCACATAAACATGTATCTTATATTAATTACGCGTGAATACTTTACAATGAATGTGACTTTTCAAACATATTATATGCTCTAACTATAAAACAAATAGAGCCTTTTAATTAATGACTTCTTCTTTAACCTTCATTATTGCATTCCAATTAAAACTTATTGATTTTATGTCTCCTTTCCAACTTTGTTCCTCCGAATTCTGGGGTCCTTTGATCTTCAGCTATTTCCTGGTCCAGATACTCTTTCCACACTTTCTCATTTCGTCCATAAATTTTAAATTGGTTCTGTGTCTTTCCACTGAGGAAAGGTTTAATTAGTGTTATTATAATCCGGAATGTTGCTGGAGCTGTAGACAAAATAATAAAATAAAATTTTCTGGTTCCCCATTCACAAATCAATTTTCGGATACTTAAATAAAAAATTGTAACATTCTTAGTGAATGTATTTTACTAAAACTCACTATTGATCAGCACAAAAACATCCGCGTAACCGGGATAATGATCTTCATAAGTAGATGCAAAGGTCTGATATAAACTCAAGCAACTGGTGCAAGCATGAGTTCTTATTCCAAACCCATCCAAATTCAGGAGGACCTTCCATTGAGTTACATTTATTCCCATACCTTGCAGCTCATAAAGACCTTGAGTCGCCTCCTCCATAAGCTTTGCGATGTACCTATGCATTCTAGGCATTTTTCCAGCATAACTTGCTGCCCGGATGTCCCAGGGTCCCATACTGATAGTTCCAACAGGTCTTCCCAGTTTATCCCTGGTGTCTCTGGTGTATGGGTAGTCTTCCTGTAGGTCTGACCAGTCTTCTTCGCCAATTGTATCAATTTTGTTTTCCTCTCTCCATTTCAAATTGTCCCGAAGCATTTGTTCCGCTTTCTCAACATTCCATTCCCTGGCTCGTAACCAGCGAAGTAAGTAGTCGTCCGTTTTCATGTAGTCATGAGGCAAGTCAGCTATAATTTTTCCTCGAAGCTTCAAAATATTTATTCCAATTAAAAGTTCGAAATACTATTCTCATTTTCACTACCAATTCGTTTTCTTACCTGATCCAACGCCCCTTGTTCATCTTCTGTTAAGGGAATTTCAGTAGTCGTTGTCGATGTTACTGACTCCGTAGTCGGAGTCACCTCACCGTTATCAATATTTAATGTATCTGTGCTACTGCTTATTTCTTCGGTGGTTGATTCAGTTTCATTTTGAGCCCTACAAATTATATTAGAAGTCACCAGCAAAAGAATGCCCAAAAGTATGACATCCTGGGTTCTCGTCCTACAATTGCCCATTGTTGCCTATCTTTCTTCTTTGATCCTAAATCTTGCTAAAACAAATGTGTATTCCATGCACTTTATCATTTTTTTCAGTCAAACGTTGGCTTTTTATATAACATGCAATTAAAATTTGGTAGCCTCCTCAGCCTTGTTATTTTTATTGTTTTCTGTTAAACACGTAAATAATTACGGACAACTGGCAGATGGAACTTGGAACTGGCGTATTTCTCGTCATACCCTATTTATCCAACATTTCCTATTAATTACATGATAATTAACATCACTCTCGTTTATATTAACATGATATTATTGCCATAAATATTATGTTTCAATGTTTCAGTGCTCCTCCAAAATAAGTGCAATATGTTGTCTCATTGATTTAATTTTATTGCGTCATTGGCATTCTCATCAAATTCATGTCGTTGTGTCATTGATTCATCATCGAATCCCCAAATTCCCATGTGTGCAAATGGTATAAAGCTACAATACTGCTGCAGTGCAAGGTGCACTGAATGGTGATGACTGATGATAATATAATCTAATGACCTTTTGCTTTCATTCAATGCAAAAGTGCATTCAAGGATGCAAGTTGATGATTTATGTGTATTTTATAAATAGAGTTGTCACTAATTAAAAGTATATACGTCAAAAGAACAATAATACCTAATCACTATATTTTTAATACGTGCTTGTCGTGCCTCATGACCTGGTCCCTAAATTAAAAGTTGTATATTTTTGTTAAGCTGGAGCTGGACCAAAACAAGAAAAATGGAACACCAGTTTGCTTAATGACAGGACAATATGGATAATGATCACTTTGATCTGAGGCCCTTCTTAATTACCTATTCCGCTATTCTTTACTGGGTCAGTAGAATCTTGGCAGGGATGAATACTTTCAACTTCCGGACTCAAAATGTAGTCCACTTTTCATTTTACAACTGGACACAACAGACAGATCAAGTTAAACTTTTTTTTTCAATGTTTTTGATATTTCAAAATGGCAAACATGTACACTTCAAATTCTTTTGTGATTGTCACAATTTCAGTAATTTATATAAGTTTATTAGTGAAGGCTCAAATGACTGATTACATTTATCAATCATATCAGCGTAGTATAACATGCATTTCCCAGTTTCCGCCACGGGAACCTCGGTCCCTGTCCGAAATCCAAGATATTGTTCGCTACGCGTCAGCTCGGAACTTAAATCTAAAAGTAATTGGAAACCGGCACTCCATTTCAGATTGTATTTGTACCGATGGAATCCCTGTAAACTTATCACATATTACCCATTTTTCATACAACCCGAATACTAAAACTGCCATAGGAGGAGCCGGCTTGGAAGTTGGTGACTTTTTCGAAAAGATGCATCAATACGGCCGTGGTATCAGTGGGGCACCTAGCTTTTCCGGTGTCACGGTTGGAGGGGCTATAGCTGTTGGATCCTATGGCACCGGTCTAAAATATCCATCAAGTTTGTCCGAACAAATTATTTCCATAACTGTGGTGGATGGAAGAGGTCAAATTATAAAAATTACTAGTGACCAGGAAGACTTCAAAGCGTTTCGTGTGAATTTGGGGTTACTTGGGATTGTTTATGAAGTCGAAGTCGCAACACAACCGCAGTTTAAATTACATGTAAGGCATTTTCCAATCAGTGATAAGATCATTTGGAATGGAACGGACCTTGTAAAAATAGCCAGGGAACACGATACTTTCCAGTTTTGGTGGTTTCCAACAAGTACACAACTTATTTTGGGAATTGGCTCCAGAGTACCTGTTTATCAAACAGGAAATTGCGAAACTCGTTACATTTCTGATCTATCGTGGCTCACAAGTAACGCATTTTCTGTGGCGGTGGAAGCCTTTCAAGCTGCTAAAGATGACATTGGTCTGTTTCATGTGCAAAGCTATGCAAAATTAAGCTTGTACAAGGAAGTACCTGGAAAAGAACCCATTTTTGTGGAAGACGATGGGGAAACACCTTGTTTGGAGACGGCAATCGGTTATGGACACCGAATGACAAGCAATAAGTGCAGAGAATGTGCTTGGAATAGGGGTTCAAGACCACTCACCCCTGAAGTGGATAATATAGTGATACCACTAAATAAACTGATGCCAGCAATGAGAACTTTGGGAGAAATATTTAAGAATCAGCTAACCCAATTCCCATTAAATGGAATTTATGTGCGATTTCTAACGGCTGGAGATGCTTACATGGCTGTAAATGGTGGAGGCAGGGAATGGGTAAGCATTGAGTGGGTCACAGTACCGAGATGGGATAGGTCGCAACCCAGGGTGGGGGTCTCAGCTTATCAAATAATGGGTCAAATTTTGGTATGCTAATTTTACAATTTCAAAAAAAAAAACATTATTCATTTTTCATTTATGTATAAAACCTAAAATAATTTTTTGTTGACATTTTGGGTAAATAGGTGAAACAATACGGTGGACGACCTCACTGGGCTAAAAATGGCTTCTATTACTCCAATCCTAAAATAATTCATCACGCATATCCACATCTTGACAAATTCATTGAAGCAATGGATAAATATGATCCAAAGGAACTATTTATAAATACTTTTGGTGAACGTATTAAGTATGGCAAGGAAGAATACACTGTGTCAGCAAACATGGCGCAGAATTGTGCTCTAAATGAAGTATGTATTTGCAAGAATAATCATGACTGTGGAAATGAAGGAACTTTGGACTACACTTGCGGCGACTTTCCTGGGTTTCCAAGATACAATGTTTGCTTGCCAAATGCTTTAGAAGATATGAAAAGTATATATTCCCGAACAGTTATAGCAACAATGGCAACGTTGGATTACAATGAGGATTCAATTATGAATTATCTTGGGCAATTTAAGGTTATGAGCAATGCTTTTACCAATAAAAAGAAGAAAATCGCAGGAGGAACACATGAACTGACGAAGTCTGCAGAAAACTAAAACTTCTCTACTTTCATGTTAATGTAATTTATTTGTTATTTATTTTTGTTTTAAAGTTTTAACTTTTTGCCCTTTACTTCTAATTAAAAATTGTTTAAATGCAAAGCAACTCTATTCAAATAAATGCTCTTATAAAATTAAGGTAATCATTATCACTATTTAAAAATTACGTTCATGACACTTCAACTTGTCTGTACTTTTTCCTTAAATTACTCACCGGATCCTTGAACAACACGGGATCCAATCGAACACTTGACCTTTTCAAAGGCATAGATCCAAATATCTCGGCAATTTCATTGAGACAAGTGTGCCTTTGACGGAAGCGCTCTGAGGTTAAACTCTGTTGAGATCTTGCTGCTACATCTGCAGCTGCTGCGGTTTGATCTTTACTACTAGGAATGTTATGGAATCTCCTCCATGTCAACTTGATTGGAGATTTTCGAGTGGTTCTCACAATTAGAAAATTCATGACTATGTCCTCACAATTTTGAAGAGATTCCACAAGGAGAAGGGCGGAGGGGGGAACTTTAATCCAGTATAGGTGATTGTAGTATGCATGATAAATAGAAGCTCCTGTGAGGATCAGACTATAGTCGTTAGTCAATTTGGAGCTATAGTGCCACATTTCCTGTTATAAAAGATAAACAAATAGCACCGGTTTCATCTTCCAATCGCATCTCTGAAAATTACGAATGCACTAATGAGTAAGCTTACCGAGGGCTCATCCCAATAATGAGATCGACTTTGATAGCCAATCAGTCTGTCTGGAAATAATTTCCATGTGTTGTATGCAAAATCCATTTCGTCGGAGCTCAAAATAATTTCTTCGTCCAAGGAAAATATCTATTTAATTATTTGTTTTGTTAGTTTCTGATTACTGAATAGTAGCTACTAGTGAAAACATGATATGACATTTCTCTTACGGCATCTGTTTCGATTTCCTCGTCGGATAAAAATCTCTGCGACACTGTATTGGAAGTAGCCTCCTTAATTTTGATGGGAACTGGGACCTCAGGCCACACACGAGGAATGGCTCGATTGCTGTTCCACATGATTATGATCTGTAATATCAAATATTCACATATTTAGGCTAGTTTACTCGTAAATATAATTATTATTTAATGCTTACGTATATTTATAACCAAACATTATATTTGGTAAGTCTTACTTTAGAAATGTGCCTACTCCTTCCAGCATTCTTCACCAACCGGAACAGTGCCGTATTTGAGTATCCTCCACCGACCACCTTTGGCCCTACCCCAACTGTATTCGAGTTATGTACATAAATAATGGCAGTAAAATTGAGTCTGAGAGTACCACCAATATTTCCCGAATGGTGAAAAGGAAACCGGTCAATATCATCAGCAAAATTCATGTCGAAATTGAGCGCTCCCGGAGCGGAATTCCAGATAAACATATTTCTCGCCTGGTGCCTCTGGATCCGGTCTCTAATGATTTCAAAAGTGGTATCCACAATCCTTTCCACTGAACTTAAATACTGATTCCACACAATTTGTGTTTGCTGCTTCATTTGAAATATTTTTTGTGGGCTGATGGACCTCACAACGTCCAAAATTTGAAGAAGTGCTCTCTCATCCCAAATTACAGCAGCAGCAGACCAGTCGATTACCTCAGAGAAAGGAAGTATCCAGCCATTTGAAAGAACCACCGGGATACAACCGTTTTTCAAAGTTTCAAGAAATCTAAAGCTTCCAAGCCTACGCCCTCTAGGAACCAAACAAAATGTGCTATTTTGGAGGAGAACTTCATAGTCGTACTTGTCATATTCCTTGTTATCTTCGTCACATCTTTCGTCCTTTAATTCCTTCCAGTTATTCCCATGTCTGCATGTAGTCACCATTATGACATCGTCAGAATTGTGTAAATGATAAACAGAGTTTCTTGTTTCCGAACCAATTCCAAACACATAACGTTTTCCTTTGAAGGCAATTATGTGTTTCTTTAGACTAGGAAATTGGTTATATGAGGCGGTGCCCAGGTCGTCCCCTTTGTCAGGATGGGTGGCGTGGAAAAGGGGAAGTGAAATGTCAAAATTGGGACGAAATTGTTCCACTGACATGGATGCTTTGGCAAGCATAGCTTTTCCCACATTAAAACCTAGTTCAGTGTCGTTATAGTTGGGCCAGGTTCCCGAGTACAAATTGAATACAATGTGATTTTCTCCATTATTCCAATACTGCAAACAAATAAAAATTAACGACAAAATTGATTAAAAATTGAACGAATGAATCTATTTTGACAATAGAAGGTAATTATGGGTTTAGCTACTAAAATTAATTTTCAATTACCGGTAAGTTCTTCAACCTAGCCTCTATATTTCGAACATAATCATGTGATAGTACATCCCTGTCCAATGTATCAATACTTAAAACGAAAAGACATGCCTCGTCAGGATCATTGGTGAAGTAATGAGATGAGGTGATCCTATTCAAAATCTTTTCGTACGTTCCACTAATTGGAACAAACTTGTCTAAAGGATACACATAAACTTTTAAACTGCCTGTGAGCTGCTGACACCGGTCAAAGTTGAAACAGGTCTCCATGCGACAAGACCCACTGGACTTTACTTTAAAATCAATGTCGGAAAAGTGAGAATGCAAATCTGAAGATGACTTCGATGAAGATGGAATATCCGCTTTCTCGATAACAGAAGGATCATCATCCCCCAAACGAGAATGGCCTCCTGGAGGACCTCCTCCTTCTGATATTCCATAGTAGTCAAAGATATCATCTACTGACAAATACGACTCCGCATTTGCTGGAATGGCAAACTCATCATCACCACCCACCACATCTCCTCCCCCATTCAGTCTTTTGTTCAAGTCACCTAATGCACCGCCACTAACACCACCATCTCCATTATGGCTAATCTGGGAGCTACCCACAAAGAAGGTGGGAGGTAAAGTGGTGTCAGTCAAGGGCAATTTTTGAAGATTCCATAGAAAAAGAAGGAGAAGAAACAAAAACACTGAAAAATAGGCTATCAGAAGACGAGGTGAAGAATAGAGGAGTCGTCTCCCCATTTTCAAAATTTTAGTAATCAAGTAACTGCGGTCATTTTATTTTATTATAGTCAGTCACATAGGTGGTTATATTTACAGTTTCAATTTTATTTATGTTTTCTTCACATTTCAAAGATTTAAGAATTGCACATTCAATTCAATCTATCAACAAACAATGGCGCTTTGATTTTTGTGCGGTGGGCAAGGCGAAGTGTGAATGCAGCCAGCTGAGTTTTTAGTTTGGTGCTTTGCATTGCATTGGAGTTCGGGATTCGGTATAGGAAGTTAGGGACTAGGGTGTAGGGACAAGGTGCAAGGAAACAAATACAATGCGTGGTGGTTGATGCTATACATGGCTTTTTGTGAAAAATTAATTGTCATTGTCTGTCACTGTCACGGCTACCATTAGTGCCATTGCATTAACGTCATGGTCAAAAATGGATAAATGCTCGTTTCATTGCCATTTATGATTACAAATGAGAAATTTTTTGAAATATTTCAAATGGGTCACCAGGTCACCTTAACAACTAAAAATGATGCAATGTAGATGTAGATATCACTTTCCTTCCATTCAACTGCAAGTTTGCGAAAGAGAATTAAGGAAATGTATGATTAATTGATTATGCAAAATAGAACATGGAAGATTATGAAGGATTTTTAATGCACTTATTAATAAAGCCTGGTTTATTTATTGTTTGAAATTTTTTGGAGTCATGCTACATTCTTAAATATGCCAGTTAGTTACCATCTAGAAAAAACAGTTATTTTTTGTATCCATAATTAGCTCCATAATTGCCACCATAATAATTAGAGTTTCCACTATTGCCATAGTAACGACCGCCAGATACTAGACTAGTTCCTGTATTTAAAGTGGATTGTGGTTGATGATTTCTCAGTGAAGCGTAGTAGTTGCTGGTACGGCTGCCAACCCCTTGATAAGCATATCTTCGTGGAGGATAAGTTGGGTTTCTGGGATTGTAGTTGTAATTCCGGGTAGGTGAATAAGGAGGTATGTAGGTGGGCTGGTGATTATTGTAATACGGTTGCTTGTTAGGTCTGGTGTAAACGTCACTATTATCTAAGAATGAATGAATAAAGTTAATGAAGTTTTTAAAAATGTAACCCCAGCATCAAGTGAAAAATCTTATTTGAAAAAGTTTTACATGGGTTTGGGTACGTATTCACGTGTAGGTTGCACCCAGCAGTGGCTGGATGTTGATGATGATCATCATTGTCATGGTGACTGTCGTAACCGTCATACTCATGATGGAAGACGTGATGAGGAGTATTAAAAACGTCGTGGTTATTATTGTGATGATAAATATATTCAACTGGAGATGCGGTAACTTCTTTAACACTAATTATTAGTGTGATTACACTTAAAATTGCTAAGGTAAGGGACAGTTTCATTTTGCCCCATGTAAAGAACTGAAATTAACACAATTACAAAAGCATTCCTTGAAGTATGTTGTTCAAAAGATGCTACGAAAACTCGTGCCAAAATAAAAGTGAATGGCTAGGATTCGCCTGATCCGTTTTATATTGCATTTTAGATGAGAAAAAATAAGTTTACTACGTGCTTTAATAATTTCAATCCCATGGATGTTCACCTGTCGAATTTCGTTTTTTGTTGAACCTCAGGTACTTATCGCATTTTGGATAAATATGAGTCCAATGGCTAGACGCAGACTCTATCCTTACCCCTGGGAAAGACCTTCGGCAATTCGGCACTTGTCGGAAATGCTGACTGACAATTTCAAGCATCCAATTTTCAGGAGTCCATGCTTTCGCTGTTGACTACAAGCTTTAAAATAAATGGTAAAATGAATATGATCGGTATTTTCGTTTGGGTATAACATAAAAATATGAATTTACAAATAATCATGGTCTACAGAAACACTGGTCAATTAAAATGATCAATAATTGCCTTACATTCGCTGTTACTCTAACTTACCCTTACTGGGGCGTTATATTAGGTACAAAAATTCTTTATTAAAAGATTTTTGCAATTCTGACATAACTGACAGATTTCCTGAAGCTTAACTTATCATGATAGTCTATTTACATACTACATCGCTACTAGCGACTTGCATTATATAGGTTATTCTTGTATCCAATCCAAATTCCAGACCAACTATTTCTATTTCTGGAGTCGTAAACCTTATAATTATGTATAAATTATAATTCCTTTCCATGCATAACTACTACTTTAAACACGTTGCATTTTTTACATTCAAAAAATGAAAATATTCTGCGAGATTTCTGAATTTGACAGCAAAAAAACCTTATCAACTGAACATCTATCCCAATACATGAACTGAACTACTTCTTCCGTTCCTGAGAGAAAGCCTGTTGAACTTTTCTGCAAGCCTCTTGATACGCCTGGTGCTTCTTTAACGAAGCCTTGGTTCCAAGTAACCTATTGAATATTTTGAAATTATAAAATTGACTGAAAGTTTTTCATAAAAGTAAAAGTGTAATGTTGAATGTTATTTTTTGTTGAACAAAAACATGAATATGTTTGAAAGCTTACTTTCCACAAAACATGCAAAGGAGTGGTGAAGGGTTATGTTTCGATACAAGATGCGCTTGAAGATGATGTTTACTCGCACAAGTTTTAGTACACTTTTGACAGTTAAATGTTTTAGGTGTTGAATCCCAAAGATGATGATTGGCGTTTACACTTTGTTTCAGAAAGACATGCGGTTGCGAAAAAGCTTCACATTTGATGTTGTCAGGTGCCTGTGGTGATTCGTCCTTCAACTTTTTGGAATGATGGCCAACATACGCCTTTTTCTTCTCAAACCTCGTTACCACAGGGTCTGCCTTCGATTCGTCCTGTCCTGTCCCCACGATTTTCGGTACATTTTGTACAAGACGCATGCTCCTCCTCGTCGGCTCATTTTGTTTGGAAGCCATTTTACCCTTCTGTTCCTTGTTCTTTTTGTCTCGCTTTCCTTTCAAGTTTGCATTTACTTCCAAAATTCCTTTAAGCATCCAATTACAAAAATACATTCAATTAAATACATTTTTCATAAAAGCTTTAGACAAGAAATATCACAGCTTTAATATCATATTTACCATGGTGACAACTGTTAACTTGGTTATTCACCGAATTTTCTTCACGTCCAGGTCCAGGAACATCAATAGCGTCACTCTCAGGGGCCACCTCTGGTTTGGATGGAAAGACTACATCAAAGCCATCCAGCATTTCGAACTCGTCCACACAACTTGTTCGGTATTTACCCCAGAGGGATGCAAAATCTGGGATGAATTCGAATCCCCATCCAGTTGTTTGAGTTTTGACACCTTCACCAGAAAATAAGGTGGTGGTGGGAGGATTCATTGCGCTTGTCTTATCTTGTGAAAATACTTCAAAAACAAAATTTTGGCAAAAAATACTTGAAATTCTAATTATTTAAACACTTAAAAAAATATTGATTAAGGACGACTATTCCCTCGTCTCTTGTCTTGTCTCCGCCAGCTTTTACAAATAATCAATTTTTCTCCAGAAAACAAGTCAAAATCACCCACCCGACCAATAATTTTCATTTCATTAAACAAATAGAAATAGATATTGCAACCCTCTGTAACTTGGCTTATGTTTTTACAACGCAAGTGTCAATGGCTTAATAAAGGTCAAACAAGGGCAATGATCGCATCGCATGATCACAAAGGTCATATCATCAATCTCACAGAGAAGCGGGAAGGTTTCTTTTTCGTAACCAGGAAAGTGATCAATTAGAAAATGTCACGGTAGCAAAATTTATCAAGTGTCCATTTTAATATACTGAAAATATCTTATGTAAAATGCTGAAAACTAAATGAAATGATAATTTTATGTAAATTGCGAGTGGCGGGCGAGTACATTTGCCTTTGACAACCGAAATGCAAAATCTGCACACCAAACTGCGCAGTAGTAAAACATAATTCAATATTAACGGTGCATTAGAAATCCAAATATGTAATGGATTTAAGTTAAAGCATTCAAAATTTAAAATCACAAACCACTGCTCATTTCACAAATTGCTGCATCTAAAGGATCAAATTCCAGTTATTTAACTGTTTACTGGCAAAATTATGCAATCGTATTCCGTACAGGTCGACACGACATTGATGAATGATAGTTGGGGTTGGGATGTGATTACTCGCGTACTCGCGTCTTTTAACATACTCACTTTTTAGCTGTTGAGACAATCTGAATTAAAGATGTCTGCAATGTGGTGCAATAACTTTGCTGTTAGCAAAAAGTAACTGCAAATCAAAGTTGCATTACAGCACGTCCGTATTTCGTTAGAATTCTTAAAACATACTATTTCGTATTTACAGCTTTTTCCTTAAAGTTCAAGGTATTTAAACAATCAATGAGTTCAACATATCAAAGATTAAAAAAAAAATCATTTTCACTAAACCGTAGTAAAATTTCTTTCAATCAAAAATTAAATCTTTCAAGTAAAGTCTTTAGTCGCATTAATAGTAATCAAAATTATTACGTATGGTTTCATAAATAGTGTGCACTTTATCTTTGATTTTATCAATAGTAGAAGCAATCATAGCTCTAAATTTGTGTCCATTTTTAATCCAAGTCATGTGCAAAAATGACAGTAATAGAATTACTGCAGATGAAACTACCTGCGCAAGACAAGCTATTCCCAAAGGTGAATTGACTTTAAATGCTGCTTCCTCACTAACTTTAAGTACTGCTTCAGACCACTTCAGAGGTTGAACAAGAGCCTTTTTGAAATTCATCAAGTCTTGCATCCTCTTTAAAAAGCCCATTTCCACCCAGTGCACAAACAAAGCCGAAAACTGTGTTGCTGTATGCCCCCAAATTCGTACAGAATTGGTGTCTCGAATATTTAGACCATCGGGAATAGATAGACGCCCACAAATTACATTGCTACCATCAATAATTATATCATGGTTTGTATATAAAAATATTTGAGTAATTGATTTTATATTGGCAATACCTGTTGACAAAATTATTTTTCTTTGGCTCATATTTCCAACTAAATTAATTGCATCATTTTTTTGGGGTAATGTGTAGTTTGGGTGAACAAGATTATAAAACAATTCTATGAAAGAAAGTCCTCCAGTTAAAATTTTTACTTGTTCCTCAAACTCTAGTTTCAATTTATCAAAGTACTTTTCAGCCAGAAGTATCTCGTCACACCATAACTTATATCCCAATTCAAAAAGATCTGGAGTATCCTTTGGCGTTTTCATGTGAATAAAATCTGTAGATAATTGTCCATCATAATGAGCAGACAAGAATATCATTGGAATCATGTATAAAACTAAAAACTTTCTTGGATGCTTTGTCCAAAAGTGCAAACCGAAAAACAGCCAAAGTATATCAATCCCTTTAAAAATACTTCCGTAAATGAATGTAAATATTGCTGGAATGAGTAAAATCAAGCACCAAATAACATAATTAAAGTTGGTGACATAAATATGCCAGTTCATATGCTCAATTTCTGATTTTTTACTACAATATACTAACTTGATACTACTTTGTTGCAGAATTAAATGTGAGCCTCTTTTCTGAATGAGAACATTTCTTACAGTCATTCTCATCATTTCATCCCACTTAACTTGTAAATGCCAGTCATTATCACCATCATCATCGGAAAACTCTTTAATGTTTAAAAATGAAAGGTTAAATTTATAGCCAAGTTCGCGAAGAATTATAATTTCTGCATAGTGACAACTTTGTACATTTCTGTAGAACAGTTCGTTTTCTGAGGTTACACAGTTATGACCAATTAGGTCATTAAGTTCCCATTCTGGATTGGTGCCAATGTAAAGGGAAGCGTTGTATCCGTATCCACTATTGGAATGAAGTTGAATGTATCTCAATATATTAAAATAGGACCACGGCCCATTCACTAGTTGAGAAATGTCATGATATTTTCCTAAAATTCCAAGCCGAAAATAGCAGTAAGTAGATATATTGCTTTCGGTATAAAATGCAATTGGTGCATTAAACGAAAATTCCAAGTTTGATTTGCTGATGTCTCTTTTAAATTCTTTTACAATTTCAGTAGCACTTCCATTAACCAAAAATAAAACATTGTTAGATGTTCCGAAACCAGACTGATAGATTGCTGTTGCAGTACTGTTAAATGTTTCTGTGAGAAGTAGAAAGCCCATACAATGCTTACTGTATTTTCCAATGAATTTTAAAAACTTTGTATTTATTGTAACTTTGATGTCATCTTCATCTTGTTCATCAAATGCAAAATTATAACTTCTGATGTTGTAAATAGTGCGAGTTAAGATAACTCCAGTACTTACTGAATACTGCATATTCCAACGGAACTTATCAGATAGTGTAACAGCGGATTCAAAAACTGTGCTGATGAAACAATCAGAGTCGAATTTTATTGGTATTTGATTGTGAACTGATGTGACCTCGAAAGATTTTACTGATAATACTAAAATTAGAGAAATAAATAAAATGAATGAAGGTGAAATTAGTTTATTAAAAATCAACAGCCTCAAGATATTCATCATGTCACTTCGCTTCGCCTTCCAAGAGTCAAGTTTTTGGACAGCTTCAAAAAATATTTTTACTTTTCTTATTATCTCCAACTAATGAATTCGATTATAATCGTAAAGCCAAACATCCACGTGTATCTTTAAATTTTGCTTTTGTAACTAAATTGTTTAAGGTACTTTTTAATGTACTATAATATTAGTTCGTTAAATATATTCATGTTCTTTGACAATGCCACGATAATATTCCATCGAAACCACTTAGAACAAAACATTACTTCCTAGCAACCATACATCCTGTTTACCTTTTCAATATCCCTTTCACTCATGCCTCTTCTTTGTCCAATTTCTACATTCGCTACCTTTGGTGTAATAGTTTCTAGATTGGATCTTAAACTAAAGGAGTACCTGCTGTAATGCATAATGCTTCCATAATCATATGGAACTCCAAATGCTGACACCGTGCTCATGTCGTACTTTCTAAACTGCGATTCCGATCCGGGTCGAACATTCTGCCAATTGATGTTCACGTGCTCATCCCGATCAGTTCTTGAATGCTCATGATGAAATCCAATTACATGCAAAAGTTCATGAACAAAAGTACCCAAACTATTGCAGGCCACGGGTAAGGATACTACCTGTTCACCTCCTTGACGACCGACTCTAGATGAGCACGAGGATGACACGCCAGTGACGTAGATATAGTCTTTCGATGGTGATGAGGAAATATTTCGTGGTAGAAATCGAATACAAGTTTGAGTTGAAATGTGGTCTGTTGCCCGGAGAAAGGTGGATTGCAGCTGGGAAGCTATCAACACGTGGATATTATTATAAATCGATATCAATTTGTTGAATTAATTTTTTTAAATGCTTACGATAGTTTTCATCAATTTCGTAATGAATTGTTCGGTTGTCCCATCGATACACTAAGTTCACGCGTCCAGACAATTCGGCAGCGGGTAAAATAATGTCGCCTTGGAAATAAGGGCCGTTTTCTTCTGGATTTCCCATTTGTCTTTGCATGGTACCTGTCTCGCCTGCTTTCAAATCAGGAGATATTACAAACGTACTTACAAAAGTAATTTGATGTTCCATAATGGTTAAAAGGAGAATGCCTGTGATGGAAACCAACTTTAGAAAATCCATCATTTCGGGGAAACTGAAATTTTGAAGTTTTTCTATAAAATGTTTATCTTGCTCTCTATATTCTGACAATGATACAATTACTGTATGCAATTAATTTATAATGCTACCTTTAAATACTTTTTTTACCGTGTAAAAACATTACCTGTCCATCAATAAATAAAGTTTTAACATGAAAAATCAATATTTTCAGTGTCCGCATTTGATTTTCAAATTAATCTTGATTACATACGTTACAGGTACACTATAAACATGTCAACACGGAAATGTATTTTCATATTTATAGTTTCTAATCCAATTGAAAATTACTGAGATTGAGCCTGTTTGTTATATGCATCATGGAATTTTACGTTATTAATTAGGTTAAAATGTGAATTGAAAATCGGATAAGTGATAAATTATGCTTCAAATACATTCTTCTATATTTCGTTACACGTATGAAGTAGGTTTATTATTAGCCTTGGAATTAATTCCATGATAACCACAAAATCATTTGAAACACCATAGTAACCCATGATGTGCATGCATGCTGTTGACCTAGATACCCACAAAATATCCACCTATAGGGACAAGAGATTTATTGAATGTTATTGTTTGAGTACAACCGACAAGGTCTTTAATCTGAAGCATTTTTATTTAAGTTTCTTTCATGCAGGTGAAAAACAATTTAGAGTAAACAAATATAATTATGGTACATGGATATACATACAAACATAACTCATAAGCTGTAAGTAAGCAAAAAAATCTTTCTCTGTGCCGGGATAGCCAATAACGTGGTTTACTGATATTTGTCAATTAATGAGTAATGGATGGTCTCATGCTCCCCAATTAATTTTAACGAAATAATATCTTGCAATGCAATTTCAAAATAAAAATACAGACAAGTTTGTGGATAAATGTAAATCAGGTGAAATAGTTATAAATCAATACAGTTTACATACGGCTAAAAGATTGATTCACAATGAGGTAATGAGCGCACACATGTAAAAGATGAATAGATACAATAACTTAAGAAACCTCAAATCGTCTAAGTAATCCTGTATTTGTTCTAAAACCTTGTTAAAAACCAGTTTAATGAGTAATGTAGGTATGTAATTAGTACCGTTGGTCGAGTAAAATGATAAAATCAACAAAAATGATATTTTGCATTTGTCGTGAAGAAAAATATTTTTCTAGATAAACTAGATTTGCATCAAGTCAATAATCATTCAGTTGTTCTGGTGTTTGTCTGCCTGATTTACTAGCCATACTTTACCAGTTACTAAAAAGTCATAAGAATGATTAAACATAAGATTTTTCTGCAGTTACTTGTTATATTGGTGACACTCGAGTGTTGTTATGGAGAAAATTTTGGCGCTGGAGGCGTTAGGAGAAGGTTCAAGAAAAGGAAAAGGCCGGAAGCTGATCTTACTGTTGGAGAAAGCATTGAGATAGAGAAAAAGGAAGCAGAAATAAAACACATTTCCTTCATAAATGACGAAGATAAGTTTGTACCAAGGGAATCTGTGATCAGGAAAAGGAAGAAGAAACCGGAAGTTATTCAACGAGAGAATGTCAACACGAAGAAAAATGAAGAGGAAACACAACATATTCCCTTTATAAATTATGAGGAAAAGGTGATAATAAAGAAAGCGGGGATCATCAAGAGGAAGAGGAAACCGGAAGTTACACAGCGAGAAAAAATAGACACGAAGGAAAATGAGGAAGAACAAATAAAACATGTTCCCTTTATAAATGACGAGGATAAGTTAGTAGGAAAGAAATCGGTGATCAAAAAAAGGAAAAAGAAGCCCGGAGTTCGAGATGACACTGAGGCGAAAGCAAAAAAGGAGGGAATAAAATATATCCATTTGATAGATGATTATGATAAGATTTTGGGAAGTGAATCGGTACAATCAGAGGAAATTGTGAAACCAGATTTTGCCGATATTGAAAACAAAGAGGTAGCAGAAATGAAAAAGGAAGAGGTGCCAGAAATTGAAAAGGAAGAGGTACCAGAAATTGAAAAGGAAGAGGTACCAGAAATTGAAAAGGAAGAGGTACCAGA
>JAQIWN010002121.1:0-17170 GCA_034699025.1 Entomobrya cf. arborea Gr-Col-00668
AATAAAATTTCATTTCCTGTTTAGAACCAAGATTACTTTTCACACGGACAACGAAACTTTCAAGGTTGTAGCACACCAACCGTAGAAGCAAAAACAACCAATTTCATAAAAATATTATGTAAAAATGTGAATGTACACAATACACGTCCTGTAAACACCTTATTTACAGAGAATTACATATGCACAGCTATATTTACCGTGAACAATAGTAAAATGTAGTGTAAGGTACTTTTATTTGGGGTGAAAAGATAAAACTATTTTTTTTAGCTTTGTCTACTGTATTTCTTCATTTGTTATGTTTTAAGTGGAAAATGAAAGGGTTTACACTTTACACGTTTCGTTACATAATAAAACATTTTAAGTACCTGAATTTTTCATGAATACTTGACTTTTCACACTCTCGCGAAATATGTATTGAACATCAATCAGCAATGCAGCGGCAAAGATCTGAGGTAATAATGTGTGATGATGATCCACTGAAGATTAGTAAATAACTAACATGAAAGTAATAAAGATTTTTTTTCTTGAGTTGGCCGCAAAAGAATTATTATTACGGAGAGACTAGAAAGAATTTCTGTATGAAGAGAAGAGAAAGGTTAATAAACCTAGATAGATAATATGAGATGAGACGACGAAAGATGAGCAAGAAACTGCACCAAAAAAGACGTCTTGTTTTTCACAAAGATGAGAAGATCTTTTGAAGATGAAAAAAAAACCAGCAATGCAGCACATTACTTAACTTCACTCAACAAAACACCACACCACACACACGAACCAAACGACCAAGATCAAGACGACAACCAAACCACCACGACATATTACACCACAAGCTCTCTAGACTAAAGACGATGCGATAAAATAATTTTTGAAGGTAAAATATCAGTTTTGGCTACATCTCCAACATTTTTACAGACAGTCAAGTCATAAGAGTGTAAGTGCAGCTGCAGGAATTTCTTTCTTCAAACTTTACACGATGATCTCTTGTTCAAATCTTTTAAGATATTTTTTTCCTAAATCTTGTGCAAAGTCATGTGCTGTAGAATATATATATTTTTTTAGATAAAAATGATAATGTAAAATGGAAAAAAAGAAAAAGTAAAGCTGGATATATATTAGTTGAGTATTACGTTATGTGAGAAAATGAAAGATATGTAATGTAAGTAAAGAGGAGACACAACAACAAACAACATTCATTCATCCACCTATACATTCGGGCATGTAAAAGAGATGTAAGTTAAGTAAAGTAGCATGAAAGTATGCTTATGGAAGTCCTGTTCTGGCATAGTGCATTACATAAACACAACAATGCACCCATCCATGCACCTACACCACCTCTACAGTTAAGTTTGCCTTGTTGTGTCTTCTTCGTCGTCTTCCTTGCCTTGTACTTGTACACTTTCAGTTTTTCAGTGGGTTTTAAGATCATTGTGGTGGTGGTGATGTGATGGTATGTATGTAGCAAAGCCATTGAAATAAAAATTTGTAGGTGCAGCTTGTTCGCTGGCATCATCGCATGGCTTTGGCATGTTCATCTTTTTTTTCAAAGAGATTTTTAGGTGTGATGGGATTTGATTCACGAAAGGAAAGGCGATAGGATACACAGGAGACAGGATAATGTGAATATGTCGAGACGAGAGAGATAGATAGGAAGGAGCCTAGCCTCTGGAGGTGGAGGACTTTTTTTCAGCAGGAAATAGGATGAAAGAGACATTTTGGCATTTTTCAGAGAGGATATGGATGTATGAAAATGAAGGATGTGGTGTGGCATGGCTTGGTAGATTTTTATGATTGATAGGAATAGAAAGGGAAGCGAAGGAAGGAATGAAGGACATTTTCGGCAGTTTACACACATGGATGGAATGTGGAATGGGTCCTTGGAAGTTGTAGAGAAAGGGCATTGCTCTTCTGGGAATGGGTTAGACTATAACGGTTATAGAGTCATGATCATGATGATTTAGGATGAGCAGAAGGTTCTGTGTGCTATGATATGTTGTTAGACAAGGAAGTTCAGAGATAGGCATGGAGAAAGTTGAAAAATCTCAAAGTACCCCAGGAGCCTTCACTTGTCGTTTGGCTTGCCGTGTCGTAAGTCGTACATTGCATTGTAATCGGTGTTGGTAAAGTAAAATGATTGCATAAAAATTATCAGGCGAGTAAAGTACAACATGAAGATGAAAAAATTAAATTGCATTAAAAAATAGTTTTAATTTAATTATTTCAATCTAATTTTAATGTTACAAATTGCAATATTACTTGACGCTCTGACAAAGCTTACTTGCACATATGCAATACATGCCACCCTCAACTCAACTCTTTTTGTATTTTCAGGTATTTCATCATTCATCATCATCATCATCATCAATACATGCATCATAAAGAGAAGCCACACGAGACCAGAACCATCAAAGACATCAACACAAGAGAACAGATGACATGTGTTCACCGCATCGATTTTTTTTGCAAAGGAAATGGATCTAGCATCCTTCTTTATGCAGCGTTTAACTTTTATTCATTGATTTTTGCAAATGAATTGATCAAACTTACCAAACTAAATTAAAAGTTAAGTACATCTAATATGCTGTTTTTGTGATTGAACAAACTAATAGACCGCCTTCAGCCTGAATTGGTAAAACATGTATATATTGATAAATTGAAGTATTATTTTTTGCGTGAAAAGATTTGTTAGGTTCCATTTAAAATTTAAATTTTTAAAATACATTTTCATTGATATGCTAATTTTGTGCAGGATTTATTTTGAAGTAATTGAACAGCTATATAGAAAATGGCTGGATTTGATGAAGAAATGAAGTTATACGTTTGGGGAGGTGGTTGGGGCCTTCCTTCTATTGATCCATCTTCACTACAGTGTCTTGTATGTTAAGATGTAAAATTGATTAAATCGATTCATGATATGCTGAGTTGAGTAATGTATATTTGTAAATGTAAAATTTGTATGGGTTTTAATCTTGATTAGGCTAACATCCGGTTTGCTGGTGTTCCTGTGAAAGTAGTTGAATGTAATAATCCCTGGAAGTCACCTATTGGTAAAATACCATTTTTACAAGCTGGGACGGAACATTTTTTCTCTCCTAACGATGTCTCAGCCTATTTAAGATCAAAGGTTAATTTTTGGGCTCATTTTCTATTCCAGATTGTGTTATGAAGATATTGATAGATGAAATTTTCTATTTGATACAGAATTTCAGTGCAGATTATGGCCTTAGTTCCGTCGAATGCTCGGAGACACTTGCTTATATGGAATATATCTGGGATACTCTTCAAATTGCGTACCAATATTTCGCGTAAGTGCTAAATTAATTTTATAATATTTATTTATTGTCTACTTTGTCTGATCAGAGTCCGTTCATGTATGAATAATAAGGGTTCCTATTCCTATGTTTCATTCTCTTGGTTAGATGGTTTCATCAAGGCAATTTTGACGACATGACCCGTCCGTTTATTGGGAAACGCTTACCTTGGGTCTATAAAATGTGGTACCCCGAGAAAATAAGGAAGCGTGCAGTTGGCATTGTTTCATCAGTTTTTCCAGAAGCGGAAGTGCCTGGACATTCCGAAATCCTTGATCGTTACATTATAAACAAGACTCAGGGGTGCCTTCAACTTCTATCTGAAAAGTTAGGGTCCAATGAGTTTTTCATGGGAAAGTCAGCGCCTACTACAATCGATTCCGTGGTGTTCAGTTACCTGTCTTTCTTCTGGAAAGTGCCCATTTCTCATAATCCTGTGAAAGAGTTGCTTAAGTTGACTCCAAACTTGGAAACATATTTGGCAAGAATATTACAGAGATATTTTCCTGTCTGTGAGTGAAATTGAATAAATTTTTTAAATGACACTACTTTTTAAATTTTCTCACACTTAAATTGTTGACTAATGATTTTGCATGCATGTTATTCTAGCTGCTAAGAAATTGGATGGAACACCCACGTCCTCAACAAGGCAGGTTTATGGAAGGGATGGCGACGTTGTAGCTTCTGACGGGTCCACTGAATATCCCCTTTCCCACAAAATATTTGCCATTACGTTTACAACTGCATTAATGCTTTGGTACGGATACAGAAATAAGATAGTTCGTTTTCCTCGGCTGGAATCTGTTGCTGCTCAAGAAGACGATGACGACGAATACTGGGAATAAATGTAGCTGAATAATAAGTTCCATAATACACGGATTTGAAATGCTATTTTATAGTCCTTTGTTAGTCACTTTGTTTAATTATTGTTCAGTAGGATTTCGCTTGCAAAACGACTGATTTTGTATTACCGGTATATATTTATTTACCCTCCCTCAGCAATAAAGTAAATACTTCTTCAAGACTCATTTCATTTTGTAAGATTCATATGTATTATGCAAATTAGTAGTACACTTAAGTGAAGTACCATTTTAAAATCCAAATAGTCACCTCATAATATAATATACATAATTGACGTTGTGATTTCGATTGATTTACTGAAAGTAATGGATTCAAAAGTGCAGTTGTAAAGTGACATACTTCTATTTCTAATGATCTATAGGTCAACTAAGCCACGTACAAAATAAGGTGACTATAAAGAATCAAGGATCATACACAATTGCGATAAAAACTGACAAAATCTATTTTTATTACGCTAAAATTAGGACAACAATTAAATTATCGTATGTATTCAAACAATAATAGTATGCTTATATACTATGCACCAGGCAGTAAGAAACAACGCTGGAATTATCCCTCTGCTTTGTTTCCCATAATGATAAACGATAGGCCATACACTGAAGACATGCGTTAAATTTAAATACTTAATTGATCTTTGTGTGACTTCTGTAAATTCATAATCGAAAATATATTCTCTTAAAAATACATTAAACACTTCATAGAAGTTCGTCACTGTATTAATCACTGTCCGAGTTCAATGCAGAAGTTTTTCTTCTCTTTTTAGTGTTCCTTCGTGGCACAATTTCATCATCGTCACCACTACTTGATTCACTATCATCTTTCACCGTTTGTCTTGTACGACCACTTCTAGTTCTTGATGGAGAACCACTACCACTACCATCTTTACTTCTTGAATTCCCTGAACTTGCAGGAGTTGGAGAGGATGGTTTCCTTGATGTCAACGAACGCTTTGAACTAGTGCGAAACTCCTTGGAATCTACCGGTTCTTCACTAGCAGCCAAAGCAAGGAGATCTTTGTACTTACTCTTCTGGTTATCCGTCGCCCAACTTTGTACCTGACGTAAAGGAAACAATTACTTATTACATATTACACTCATCAATACACTCAAAAAGTTGGATTTGAGATTCTTCAAACTGATGTACACCAAGGTACCTGAAGTAAGGCCGCTTGCATGATATCAGTACAGAATATCCCTTCCTCTTGCCAATGTATTCTTAAAATATCTAAATGGGCTAAAATAGAATCTACAGCTGGAGTCGGTGGTCCTGCAGGACTTCCTGTTCCTCTGCCACCTGAAGCTGCTCCTCGTTTTCGCTTCGTTGGTGATCCATAAGCTCTGAATAAAATATAGTTTGTAAATTGTATGACTGAACTTGCAAAAGACAGAGAGAGTACCAAACAATTTCAGTCTACTTATAGTATACCTGATCAGAAGTGCACTTATGATCCCAGACACAGTATCTTCTGAATGTGACATTGACCAAGATACTAACAAAGATGTTACAAAACGATCCTTAATAGTTGGCTTACGACACAAACAAGGTGACAACACTTTCTCCGATGGACTAAAAATTAACCAAATACACATTCAATAAAGAACAAAAAGTTTCACATTATTGGAATTAGAGGTATTGTAGCAGTTCACTGTAAAATTACCTTTCTTTACACAAAATTAGTAACAAAGAAGTTAGAGCTTCTGCGTTATTTCGATAATCTAACAATGGTATCACAGGAAGATAGTCTTCAGCTGTAAAGTTATGTGCCATAAGAATACTCCACAAACAATGCTGTTCCCAACTTTCCCACTCTAGTGTTTTTGCTGTACAAATAAGGAAACACGGCATCATCAAATTCAATATTCATTACCTCACTACAATTATATACAGGGTACGTTACGCATTTCATAAAGTACTGCATACCTAAAACTGAATTAAGTTGACCAGATTCGAGCATAACATACTTCCCCGACGCAACATCCCAAATAATCTCCTGCAACTGCGAAGGATCCAAAGCGGAAATAAATATTCTTAACAAATCTATCTGCCCTTGTCCTTGCATTTCATCCTCAAACCACAAGTAGACAAACTGACACAGGTATGCCAAAGATATTGGTTCAGCCTCCCAGCATGTTTTCAGATCTTGTTTCAGAGCCTGCTCTAATTTAAGATTTCGATGAGTTGTAGAAAGGATTTTATAAAGTTGTGGTATATGCCGCAACTTGTCTTCATCTTCACTATCAGTCTCCACATGCTTCTGGCCAAGTACGACTAATATTTTATATGCCACACCAGGCATTGCATTAACAATGTCAGCCAACAGGCGGAAAAGATTCTTTGACTTTGCTGTTTTATCGCTGGGCTTCTGTTTCAGTAAGTGGCTTACAATTTCAGACACCGGTGAGATTTCAAATTTCTCTCTGTAATTAATAAAAAGGAAAATTTTACGATATACCACCGAATTTTTTATGAACTTTCCGAGTTACATAATATGCACGTTTAAAATGTACTTACATAACACTGTCCACACTTTCGTCGTAACATTGTTTACTCAGTTCTGACTTATAAATATACACTAATGATTTTGATATCGAATCTCTATGTTCCTTGTCATACTGCTGCGAGCACTCCTCCAATATTTCCTCCAGTTCCTCATCCCTGCAATGAAAAAGTTCATGTCATTTAATAGCATCACTAATAAAACGTGGTTAAAAAAATGTAGCTTAGCTTAATACAATGTTAGCTTATTGAAACAAGGGCATACCTGTCATTATCTCCTAAATCTAACATCCTATCTAAAGGCATACGGAAGCTAGTTGGTAACTGCTGGACAATTTCAAAGATTTTGGAACGCTCAGCTTCTTCCACACTGGTAGCAAGAGTGGGGCTATTTCTTATCGGTACGGCACCAGCCAAAGCTAAAATTACAAAGGAAATCCAAGTTACAGTCCAAGTGACCCGACAAGACACATTGATAAACACAAAAGTACGCTGTTTAAACTTACGGGCAGGTTTAACAGGAGACTCGACACCCTCGTCATTATCCTCATCATCACTGAAGCTGGGACCGTCCTGCATAAAAGTTATACTACTTGGTTCGAATTTGATATTGGTTTGAGGGACAAGCGACGCCAAGCCTTTGATTGCAGCAGCGCTGCTTGTAATTGGAGGCGTCGTAGAAGTTGCGTTCGAAGCAGCCTGGAAGCTCTGTATAGCAGCTGAACATATATCAGGAGATGGAATGGCGGTAGGAGTTGCTGGGTTGAGACTGAAATTGAGGTGAAGGGCTTCAGAAGGTTCTTTGTTTCCTAACGGACTGGTAGGAAGATTCGCTGTGGGAAAGGTAGTACCCGAATGTGCGATTTCATTACTACCGCCGTTGTTCACATTGTTGGAGTTTGTGGTTTCAGTGCTACCACTACCACCTTCACGTCGCTGAATCAGAACAATAAGATTTTCTTGAATGGCATTGCGTAGCTCTGGCTCCAACTTTGGATTCTCCAGTAAGGGTTCCAAAGATGGCACAACCTTCTTCTCTAGTATTGTTCTTAAAGCTGCTCCGATTCCCTCTTTGATTTTGTCGTTTCCGGTGGGCCAGTATTCTTGAGTTAGCTATTATAACAAACAAAGACATTAATGAGTACAATATCAATATAATTTTTTTAACATTACAAATTATGTCTTAAGGAATTACCCTGATTAGGAAGTCCAACAATGTGGCGGTTATTGCCAAATGAGGTTTTAAACTTTGATACATCACTAAAATTCCAGGCTCTGTAAAAATCATCAATTTACACATTAAGAAGTTAACTCGTGGTACCATTTTCAATACACAGCAACGGTTACAGATTGAAAACTGACCAATATTCATAATATTATCCTTGACAGGGTCGTACACCAGCCAGTCATAAAACAACGCCAATTTAGCATTGGCAGCAGCAACTGGATTAGTACATGTTGTTAAAAGCCATCCAATAATTGCCCATCTAGGAAGAATATCGGAGCATAGAACTTCGTTGGGTGGATGAATTACGCCCACTATAAACCGTATGATGTCCGCTCTCAGCGTTTGGGATTCAGGTGTTGCTAAATACTACAGGTAAGTAGAAGAATCATAGTATTAGCGTTAACACTTCGATGAGTTCATTTTTGTTTAAAATTCAATCAAAAAGAGAAATGTCTTGAAATTACCTGTCTCTGGAACCATTCCTGGTACCGTTTATGCTGTCCAAACCTTACTTGAAGTGCAAGGAAATTTATTTTCTTCTCCATTTCAGGTGCCAGTCTTAACTGCAAAAATTTTCGAGATGTCCTCACGTTAAGAAGCTGATTAATTCCTACGAAATGGGGTGAAAGTGCTTTAGGATTGTAGTAGATATCCATCCAAAGTGTCTGAATTTCAGGTATTCTTGACACGCATTGTAACAGTCTTAGAAAATCTCGTCCCATGCCGATACTAGGATTCATAACACATGTACTGAAGTGATCCCGTATAACGCTTACTATAAAATTGACCTGCAAGACAAAAATGTAATGGACATGATTTTTTTAAATGTTTCTGTTAGAATTTCGGTACGCAACATAAACAATCTAATTACCTCTTTCTGTCTCAAACTTGCTAGCTGTGGAACAAAATGGTCCTCAAGTATTCGGAGAAATGTAAATATAACTGATGCTATAAGAATAGGCAATTTGTCCAGCCAAGTTCTATTTTCCACGTACAGTTCTAACATGTTTTCTGCTAGCCACAGATTACGGTTTGAGATGTCACCGCCTGCGATTTGCCTCATCAAATTCCAACACATCACATCCATATTGTTGGCACCGGCGCGGACGAGTTCCCTTTAGAAAACAGAAGACAACATAAGTTATACATCTAACACGGAAATTAAATTAAATCATGTTTCTTCGACAGATAAATATGGCTTACTTTGTAACCCATATTAGCTGACTTCTTGAAACGTCAGTAAGTTTTTGGTATTTATCTGCGGCTATTTGAATAAGATGTTCTACTACAACGTTTAAACTGTCCCGACTCAGGAAGGTCAGATCTCTGAAACACTGCACACAAAAAATACACATTAAAGTTAACCCTTTTCCTTGTGGCTTAGAATAGTTTATCCTTGAGTTTATCTAGTTTATTGAATTTGTAGAAAATACCAACCTTAGATGCAGAGTTAGCATCTGTCAAAATATTAGCTAGTAGTCCTAAACATATTTCATCGTGTATCTTTTGATCCCGACATGCTGCACTGTGAAGGGCGTCATGAGCCTCCCGCTCAGACGTGTTTCCACTGATTCTTTGTAAAACTCCTCGAACCCTCTCAAATTTCTGAAATATTTTAGCATACAAAATTCATTTAAATTAACATTGCTCCAAATAACTATATTTTAAATGGCTAGGCTTGAGCTAGTCAATCAATCACATCATTATTGTCATTCATCATTTTACGTTGCTTCATTGAAATTTTTTGCTATTTAAAACCATAATACCAAAATTAATTTTCAATATACATATTCTACATGTAGAGTTTATCAATTTAGCATCTGCTGCCTAATTTCATAGCACATCTAACGCCGTACCTAACTGCAAAAAGTCCGCAACAAAGACCAATATTTTACTTTACTGCAAAGTGAGTTAAAAATCATTCATTCGTCATTTTATCTTGTAGCCCACATAATTAATCTGCTATTCATCATATTTCATTTAACCGATAAGTAGGTCATATTTACAACATTCCAAAGCTCAATCACTACTACTATCTATCGCAAAATCAAACATTTAAATGAATCGCTAATATTTGGCCTAGCCTATCCAACATAATGTTTACCAACAAATATTCATAATTCCAATGGCGGCAGTGCTGTACTACACACCCAACACCTTCTGGAATCGACAGGTCTTGTTCATATGTCAAGCTCAGCTGATCCTTCATTAGTTAATTAAACTCCATACTCAATTCCATCACAAAAATTCAGCGTTTCCAACAAAACTGCATCTTTCAAACATCCTTATTTTCCTGACAGACGTGTCATATTTCTAATCCAAGCTCAACACACGACAGCTTCATTCAATTCAACATAAAAAGTAAGAAACGAAAACAATGGAAACTCCAGATGGGGCATTCCGAATAGCACTTCACCGAGCTTACTTCAAATCACTTACCAACACTAGCACAGGTTTATATACACTTTTAAAATGCGTACGTACACTCTGAAAATCATTATTTTCGTGGGTTATTCCACCTTACGCCCACACTTTACTACTCCAACTAATTAACTAATATTCATTTCAAATGAAATGGTAAGTTTTAAATGATTTTACCTCTTCGATGTCATCCTTCCACTCAATGGAAGAGTGGTAGAAAATCCTTGGAAAAGTTGATTTTTCTGATTGCATGTTGTACATGCATCCTCCTCAAACACGTGTGATCAACTGAAGCTTACTTTGCCGACTGCAACGACTGCGAGTGCTTCAGCGCAGCTTTTATATGTTAGAAAAAGCAGCTATAGTAAGTAATCTTTTCTCTACAGTCTTAAAAACCAATGTATGACTACGGAACGGACGGACGCATATCTTTACTTGAGTACATTGTATAAATGTTCACAAGTGAAGACTACGGGAATATTTACACTAAATGTGTTTTCAACCAAGCCAAGTTCAGTATTAACAGGCAGAACGTACAAACTTAAAAAGTATTAAAAGTTTAAGGACGATATAGACAGAAAGAAGCATACCATAATACCATTCGCGTAGTTTTGGGGACCTCTTGTAGCTTCTACCTTATACACACTCATGTATTTCAAAATTTTAGTGAAAGTGCAGAACAGTCCGTCTGTCTGGCGCTGGTGGTGTACTAGTGCATTACATTGAGCTACTAACGAAACGAGTAAACTTTGGCCGTATTTCAGGCGGCGCCATCGTTAAACATTAATTTAATCCATGTTTTCTTCGTTAATTTGACCTTGATGTTAAAATTAACGTATAAGGGATCCTGAGGTGAAATGAACATGAAACCAACAGCACCGCAGCAGCGTCGTCGCCCCAGCTATAGCCTTAATCTTTCAAATTCGCTACTTCCATGATTTCGCTTTCACCATTAAATTCCCAATCAACATTTTTAGCTGTTTCTAACTTCCCTTCTTCGCATTGCATCCCCCAAGTGCAAGTGTTTATATGTAGTTTGTTTTCTGTGGATTGTGGTGTGGCATGTTTGGGACAAGCCTACCTAAACACTACCTATCTTACCCACACTTAATCTTAAACACTACACATTATATCGCAGCGCAGCAAATAATCACCATACTTTTTACTTAAAGATCAGCCGTGGTTTGATGTTGAAGACGTTAAAGTACGCACATAAAAGAATCAGTCACCTCCTGCCTGTTAAAGTTGGTCAGTCAGTACGTCGTATGAGGATGAAGTATGTATGTAATTTAGGTAGTATTTGTATTTGTAGTAGGTACTCCGTGTCTCTCTGTAAAACCGTCGTATGCTTAAAATGTTACATTACATTACATTACGCTGCGCTGTAAAATTACACTTTTTTAAAAAGCAAGTTTTACTTTTCTGTTACATCTTAACTAATGTCGTGTCTTGTCCTATCGTATTCCGTATATCACACTTGCTTTAGTCTAATATCCAAGAAGACAGATATTTTTCAACATTTTTAGCATCAAGTTAGTAGATTTGAGAACTTATTGTTACCTTAAAACACAAAAACAAGAAGTTAAGTGATCCTTTCTGGATCAACTTGAATCTTTAAAAGAAAAGAAGGAGTAGTTGTAGTAGTAGACATTCTATTCTGTATTTGTTTTCTTTTTACACTAAAATGTTATCTGTTACTTGTCTGTCTGTAAAGGAAGTTTACTCTCTTCGAATGAATGATGTATCATGTTGAAACTGGAACAAAAATGGCCGAATTAAACCAATTTCGATTTTTTCTCAATATTGCGTGTCTATGACCCTTTAAGGTTACTCAATTACGATTTAATATCGTAAAATACTCCGTCTAGATGTACAGTACATTCACATCCACTGTTATGGGTTTGGTTGGGCTAAAGATATTTTGTTAGTCAATTTTTCCGCTAACATGTTATGATAGTTATAAACTTTTTTTTACCTTTCGACGATGTTTTTTGTTGTAGCTGAATTTGTAAATATTTTGTATCTCTACTCATCCATTTACAGTAGACAACATAATTTTTACATTTTTTTGTTGTGGTTGTGGTTCAATTCAACATAAGTAAAATGTTTGTTTGCAATTGCGATGTTTTTTTTCCAAACAAACATTAGCAAGCTGACATACATATCAAAGCAACATAATCGTCGTAAACCCAATGCAGACGGAAATAGTAGAAGGTAACAGATGATAGGCGATGAAAATGATTAAAGTGTTAAAAATTGCTAATATCCTGTCAATTAGGTAGATGGCATAAAAATCCTAGTTAGATTGTTAGACGTTGACTGATCTTGATCTGATGATTTGTTTAAACTTTACAGGCATCATTATGTGATTATGACCATTCATGCTATGCTCGACTTCATTTTTGACTTTAAACATCATTAAAACTTGCAATGCTAAAGGTAAAAAAAGGGGTTGTAGGTGTGTAGTTTACCACTGCATTGCATTGTATCTTACAGATCTGCACAAATTCGTTGGCTAACGTACGGAATTGTAAATGATGATTGATGATGAATGTTTAATATTAACTGATTGATTATTACAGATTAGTGATAAATAGGTAAAAGAAGAATTTAAAAACTCCATTCTCCAGGCTACGTAAGTAATGCGTAAAGTAAGTACATCTGACCTGACACCTTACAAGTTGTAGTAAGTTACAACTACAATACAACACCGTGTGTGAAGTGAATCAGCTTGATGCTTGATCATGATCATATAAGGCAAAAAGATTTTCAGTTTTTTGATGTTCGCATTCGGCAATACCAACCAACCCCAAAAATTTACCGCGAGCTTATTTTCTTTTCTTTTAGATTGTGTGTAACTTCTACTTCTACGTTATATATTTTTTGTATCCATCGTCGTCTTTTTTCTTATGTTATACTTTCATGCAGTAAGATTATGCGTGTGTGTTAGTGTGTTAGTGTTAGTGTGTGCGTGCATATTGATTGTTTTGGTTTGGATGTTGGACATTGGATCGGATGTTTTGAAAATTGAAATCGAAGTTTGTTACGCTCTGACATCTGAAGGTTGTATTCATTTCGAAAGTAATTCTAATCTAAACTACTGAATTAGCAGAGATACTAATCCTCTATCATCATGGCTGATCAAGAAAATGAACAGGTAAATGATTTCGGAATTCGGTCGTCGGTTCATTGTTAACAATGAATAGTCCAATAAAATAGTCGTTCTGTTCTAAATATCCTGAACTGAACACAGTTTTTATTTTGAATCTCTGTTATTTGATATTTAGGAGACCGAAACTCATTTGAAGGAACCTCTGGACCTTCTTTTGTTGAGCATTGACGAGCGAGTTGTTGTCAAGATGAAGAATGACAGGGAGTTGCGGGGAAAGTTACATGTATGTTTTTGTTACAAAATCCTAATGGATAATTTTTATATTATACCATTACGACTGTTTTGAATTGAAAACTATAATTAATTAATGATTTATGTGTTTTATTGTGTAATGCGCAGGCATATGATCAGCATCTGAACCTCGTTCTTGGGGATGTGGAGGAAACCATTACTGTGGTAGAGATTGACGATGAAACGTATGAAGAAATTTATAAGACTACACGACGCAACATTGGCATGCTCTACGTTAGAGGAGACGGAGTTACCTTGATTGCACCTCCATCCAAGTCACATGCATAGATTACCAGCTAGTTTTACTCACGCGTATGTATCTATGTATTTCCCGTTTCTTTAAATGTTCAGTTTGTTGTATGAATAATTTTATACTTATTTCGGATAGATAAAATGAAGTTATTGTAAGTATTATACAGAAATAAAGTCATCATTATAAGTACGTAATTTTAGTGAGTATAATGAATTTAATTGTAATAGATTTTGGAGGGGAGTAGTAATTTCATTTAACAGTTCGCAATCAATCGCAACAATTCATAACTAGTTAATGTATACAAAACGAAGCAATTCAGTGCCCTTGAAAAATCATACATAAATTATTATCAATCATAATCTGAGCGTTTAAAGTGGATTCATAAAAGTTCAAATGCCGGGTCCATTAAATCTTCACTCTTCTTGACCTTTCTTTTGCATGCCTTCCTTCTGCTTCTTACTTTTCTTCGTTTCCTGCTCAATAGGAGCTGGCTTCACGAAAGGAATAAATGTCCTATATTTTTCAGGCATGTAAGGTGCTAATGCAGCTGGAATATTTACTCCGTCCTCGGTTTGATGATTCTAAAATTCAATTAAACAACTTGTTAATTTCTGCGATTTACCACTAACACGAAAACGTCCAATGACATCACTTTAAAACTATGCTCATACCTCAAGAATGCAACAGATCACACGCGTTACAGCACACATGGTTGCGTTCAGCATGTGAACGTACGGAGTTGTAGTAGTAGATTTCGTCTGACCGTACCGGATTCGCAGACGTCGACTCTAAAAAATTAATTCATTGTTAAGAGTTTGACAAGATATCAAATTAATGGGGTAGGCGAATCGTACGTAAGAAAAGTCCAAAATAATCGAAAAAAAGTACTTGATAATCTAAGCAATTGGAAGCCGAGACCAACTCCCTGAAAGCGCCACAGGATGGAAACAAAGCTTCTAGATCCAATTTCTTTGCTGCTGCATTATTTAAGGCTCCAGAAACTATACACACCACTTGGTACGGTAGTTCCAAAGCTTGACAAAATTTTTCCGCATTTCCAATCATTTCATCAAGCATTTTCCATGATGCATCATCATAAGGGCTTGTAATA
The DNA here is from genome assembly GCA_034699025.1 of Entomobrya cf. arborea Gr-Col-00668. Classification (NCBI taxonomy): domain Eukaryota; kingdom Metazoa; phylum Arthropoda; class Collembola; order Entomobryomorpha; family Entomobryidae; genus Entomobrya; species Entomobrya cf. arborea Gr-Col-00668. The sequence goes on from JAQIWN010002121.1 coordinate 15,082, forward strand.
ACAAACTGTTCAACCTAAAATAATCAAAAAGAAAACTCATTATATTTTAACGCCTCAACAACTGCGTAATAAAATGCTTTCCAAAACAAGCCACTCTTACTTTTTCAAACTGATGGACTCGGAAAATTCCTCTTGTATCACGACCATGAGAACCAACCTCTTGCCTAAAACATGAGGAGATACCTGCGTATTTAATTGGCAATGTACTTTCTGCAATCCATTCATCTCGATGAAATGCTGCAATAGGCTGTTCCGCAGTTGCGATCAAGTATTTCTCGTCAGTTGTAGTATCTTCGGGCTTATCAGATCCTTTGCCAACAACCTTGTACAGTTCATCATCAAACTGGGAAAGTTGAGCCACTTCCTGCATGACTTCTTTCCTCATAAAAAATGGAGTGTACAATGGAGTGTATCCATTATCGCCAAGCATTCGTAAAGCTAGCTGCACCAAAGCTTGTTGAAGAAAAACACCAGGCCCAGTCAGATAGTATCCTCGGCCTCCAGCAGTGACGGCTCCTCTTTCTAGTTCAGCTCCTCCGATCATCTAAATCAGAAGACAAAATGCCATTTTGGAAACTTTGACTCCCTTTTTCATAAACTACACACAAGAATGTAGCTTAAATTAACTTACGACAATTAAATCGACATGGGAGTATTTCTTCTTTGCGTCAAGATTTCCCCACGTTCTCTCCACCCGATTATGATCTTCATCGTCGTCCACAGGCACAGATGGATGCACAATATTTCCTACCTCCTTCAAAGCTTCGTTCCTTAGCTTTTCAGTTTCCAAAAGTTGCTTTCCATTCTCTTCCACAGTTTTATCAAGTTGGGTTTTCAAACTTTTCAGTTGGCCTAATGATAAAGGTTGTAACGTTTCAGCAGTGACCTCGTGCAATACTATTCCTTCCGGAACCTCTGTTTCGCCGGGCTGCTCCTTTTTCTTCATTCGTTCTCCGACGCCTTTGGAAATCAAATTTTTTACTCGATTATAGGCATCAGCCTGAAATCGGAGCTGTCTCCACTTGTTGTCCTGCTCAATCACCGTTTCCACCAGTGCAACATCCTTGTAACGGTCTTTCTGATTTTTTCTCATTTTATCGGGGTCGCCCCCCTTGTCGGCACGGAAGAGATCCAGATCAAGCGTCATCTTGAACTCGGCTTATGGAAAACTGATATTGAAATTAAAACATAAACATCCATTAAATGCAATTAGAACATATTAACAACACTAGCTCACTTCATTACTGATAAAATTACTTAAAATATGGTAATTAATTACATACCTTAAAATCCAAAATTTACACCTTGTACACTTCGTTAAAGAACCACGTAAAGTGATCTGATATACTACTTAATTATTTTGACAGTTAATATAAAAAATACGTTTAATATTTAGATAATTTCAATTATCTTTCATGTAAAGATGATTAAAGATGACCACAATCACGAAATCAGGATCAAAGTAAGCAGATTTTACCACATTCACATCACATCATCACACTTTTTTCGACTTTTGCATCATCTCCCATTCTTTTGACAACCGCAGCAGCCGCAACTGAAGTCTCACAGTGCCCTCCCTCCTATGCAGTCATTGCCACTCTATACACGTCAGGGCCACATACACACGACGAAAATGAACGAATGTTTTGCAAAAAGTGCTGATTTAGCTAGCACTAGCACACACCTTGCAATGCAAGTCGCAATATAGTACTTGCAATTAGCAGCAAAACAGATGCTCTCTCCATGTAAATGGTCAAGTAGTGGTGCAATTTTGTGTCAAATCAAAACATTTGAAGTGTCCAGTCCAGAGTGCATAAAGAAAACTCTTATTTATGATGAAAGCAGCTGATTAATTACTTAATTGTGCAGTGTGACTACTCTGACTACTGATAAAATTGCACATTGAATGTCCTGACATGCCGAGAAAATTATGAGTTTATGTAGAAGGGCTGACAAAAGAGAATTAACAGAGTAATCATTGGCCTGTCCACTGTCAGGGTAGTCAAGTTCAGTTGACATTAATTAGTTAAAATCTCTTCGTAGATAAATTCATTGTATTCATTCAGTTTGGGAATATTGCTTTCAAAAT
>JAQIWN010002122.1:0-17167 GCA_034699025.1 Entomobrya cf. arborea Gr-Col-00668
TATCTTAGATTACGTAGTAGAAATTGCAAATTGTTTAGAAAAAACGAAGTGATTTTATAATTTTTATACAGAGCTTAGTTATGTCTGAAAGGGAAATGAGTGAAGAAATAGTGGAAGAATGTCGTTCGTGTCTCGTGTGAGCCACTGATGCGAACATGTTGAACATACTCTGTGTATGTGTCGGTTAACTTCTGTTATTGTAAACTAGTGGGACCCGACGGAGTTGATTGGATTTAGTTTGGAATGGGACTGGACTAATTTGATGTATTATCATGATAATAAACGAAATTTACGTATTTCTAAAAGTTGAAGCAAATCGATTTAAATTTAATTTTATCTTACATTTGTAATTATCAAAATATTTACAAATTGTTGTCACTCTCTTCGTTTATATTGCGGAATTACAAAAATTAGATGATTGATAACTATTTATTCGAAAAAGTTTTTTTTTTTGGAAAGGCAACACTGATTCGAAATTGCATAGATATTAAATAGCAATTACAAAAATTAGATTATTTTTGATGGTAGATTGACATAGTTTTAAATTTATTAATTCAAAATTTTTAATACTAATGCAAACTAATACAAAATGCATTCTAGCTTATAAAAGAGTACATAAAATATTTAGTGCTATGCAAACCAGCATATTATGCATGTTTGAATGAAACCCAACTCAATGACCCACTCCAATCTCACACAAAAATCTAAAACTGCATGCATTTTTTATAGCCAACCTCAGCTAATAAAAACATTTAGATTTTATATAAATAGATATTTGAAAACACGTCTCATCAACACAACTTAGCAGACACATGTAAAAATGCACACACTGCATGTGCACCTCTATCAATATTACTATTTTCTTCGTCAATTGAATATAGTAAAGTAAAATACTTTTTTCCTACTACTACTCCCTTTATATTGTGTATACATACCACATATTTACATCCCTACTCAACATCAACTCATACCACCAAGACGACCATATAAGGCAATGTCCCCGATTTCCGCACTTTTTTCCTCTTCTTCTTCAGCCTGCCATCACCGATTGCCGCTACCACCACCACCATTACCAATAATATAACAATTTTCCCACATGTACTTCAAAAAATCTTATTTTTTCAAAAACTCTTTTTATTTTCCTTTCAGTTCAATTCCCAACACACACACATCTTTTTCTGTACGAATGAATGGGAGAAAAGTATTTTTAAAATTTGTGTTTGTGCGTACTCCTCTTTTTTTCATCATCATGATGACTATGATGAGATGAGAATGCACTTTGTATAGAAACTTTGTTACTTTTACTTTCAACCTTTTCTACATATTATGCCATGCTCTCAACATTTTGCGATCATGATAACGACAACGATACTCTTTGAACATTGAACATGGTAATTTGGTAACAGAAAAAAAAAGATGACTAGCTTTGTCTTCACTCTTCGCATTGCATTGCATTGATTTTTTTCAAACTTGCTACACATTAAAGCTATGCAGACTTCATTGAAAATGTGCATGCCAAATTTCCCTTGAAACTTTTTCTTCTTAACTTTTAGCTTTTGTACTACAATTACAAATATTTTAAAGGTAACCTAAACTTTTTTTTATTTATCATATCATCTCATGTGATAAAGATAACATTTCCGCCCGCACATTTAACTTTTAAACAAGTAACTTTTGTACTTTGACTGATCATCTTCCTCCGTCGTCACCACTCACCACCATCAAACCAAACTATCGCATCAGCGACCATCGTCGTCATCTTCGTCGTTGGTCGTCCAAACAGACAAAAGTCAACAAAAAGAACAAGCCAAACAGATGCATTGCTTGTTGTACTTGTCACTTGTACCACCACCACCACCGCTGCTTCGTATCTTTTTCTCTACTTTTCTATCCACTCTTCATTTCAAACTATTATGGAAAGTTGAATGGATGATGTGAAGATGCTGAGAAGTTTGAGTTTGAATCAAAAGTACAAAATGTAATGTGCATTGAAGAAAAAAACTACAGACCTGTATAAAAACAACAGGTTTCTTTATGATCCAAACAAGCATGTCTCTCATTCTGTTCAAAAAAGACGATGAAACGAAGAAGAGCACTTTATTTCATTCATTTTATTTTTCGTAAGTTATAATATGTATAACGTATAAAGTGTTTTGAGAATGTTATCATTTGAAAATAAAACAAGTTGATATATATTTTTTTAATGGCTTGGTTTACTGGTTGGTTGTGTGCTGTGTGTGGTGACGATGATGAGATGACTCAGAAAAAAAGACAACAACTTTGCTTAAACACAGGCAAATTACAAGCTATTATATTTAAAGGAGATTAAAATGTTAAATGAAAAATATGGTGTTTTTGTCATTTTAGAGATCATCAAATCAAAATCACTTTAATATGTATACGAAGGTGTATGCATATATATTTAAATATAAAATGCAGTTCACTTCATTAGCCAAATATAATCATGACTTCATTTCACTTCCTTTTATATTTATGATAATGTATTTTTAACTTTTGTGAGCATTTGTCACAGTCACAGTCGCACAAGAGGATGGTCTGGTCACTCGTCAGTTTATATAAATTTTTGTCAGAAGATTGAATGGTCAGTTTATGAAAATGGAAAGGAGCTAATTAGATTAGCTTTTTAGACTAAAACTGGAACCCGGCATTTTGTTGCTGTTGCCAAAATACGATAATTTGACAGTCAAGTCACGCACTACTCATCAGAGAAAGAGTCAATTATTTTATCATTTGTCATGTTAAACCATAAATGTAGAAAAAGACAAAAAAAATTGTAGAATTTAAGGCTAAAAATTTATCAGACCACACAAAAGGCAAAGAACATTTTTGGATTTGACGAAATAATTTGCTATAGTCTCTGCGAATACCTATTTTATGTGGGCAATGGAATGGCAATACTCCATAATAAGCAGATATGGAACATTTTCATTATTGAAAATTGAAAAAAGATTTTAAACTTGTTAGTAGTATTATAGCAGTAGTATCAAATCACAGATTAGAACTTCTGCTTCTACTCATCATCCTTCGTAAAGATCCCTAATGAAATGAAATGAAAGCGAGCCCAAGCATTACAGCTTAAAAGATTTTTTTGTCAGCACATCATATATTCTACTGTAATCATAATCGTAATAACGCACACATAAAAATGCATTTTATCTTCTCTACATGCTTGTTTTAATGCTCAATAAAATCCCTGGAATGATTATCTAAATATAAAGCTTATCAAACAAATGGCATTACAATGTTGGAATGGGAATCCGAATCAGAGATTTATTTGCCAAAAGAATTTAGATGCGGTTGCGGTACAATATAATAGCAATGTTTGCAATTATCTTTAATTCATTGCTTTTTCTCGATAAGCTTATTGACTCGAATTTTTAATGGTCTAGTTTGGATCAGAATTGAAATATTATCGGAATACCAGACCAGATCTGAGATCAGACCACTTCCATCATTCAACAAAATGGAAAGTGAAAAAGAGTGGATGTGAGGGGCAACCTGATCCCTGGAAAAAAAACCTTCACCAGCTTCCGTCGCCTCCGCCTCTCTATTTTTATGTTTAACCCTTTCCCTTTTAAAATAACGGTAACGTAAAAAAATGTAGGATTTTTTTTTTTCTTTTGGAAAATATTTTCTGTAATTATTTTTGAAAATGAACGCACGTGGGCTAAAATTTCTTCTGAAAGCCTTATTGTTACACCGAATCAGAGTAAAGATGAATTTTTACATTGCCTACTGCGTACCAAAAATGTAATATCACTTTATTAACCCTTTTTTGGGAAATCCCATCACATCTCTCTGTTGTATGTAAACCTAAAAATAATACACACTAATGATAGGGATATCAAGTGAGAAATAATATGTTCTTATGCATAAAAAATGAAATGAATGGTTATGTGATGATGTCTGTTGGTGATAACAAGTATAATTACGCTTCGATTTTCAATTTCTTCGGCACTCGGCACAGATTTCAATTTTCATAAGAGCTTTTCATATAATCTTAAAATGATCATAATAATAAACATAACATCAAATGCAGCAGCATCCCGTAATATTCCTCTGCTCATTTATTTCTGGTGCTCAATGCAATGTGCAAAAAAAAAATTGGAGTTATTTAAGTTGGTGTGGTGATGATCGTGATAACTGATACGGTCTTCTTCGTTTTTCGTCTTGCTTTTTTTTGCTCTGCTCTACTTTAACGGACGGACTTGTTGGCTTTTTGGTGAACAAGTAGCGGTAGTGCAGCAGTGGCAGTGGTACGGTGGAACGAACGGAAGAAAGCAGAGCAACTTCCTTTTCGTTTGAGTAGGCGGACAGCATAATACATTGATAAGCTTTTTATAGAAGATCTCAGAACTGCTGTTGAGCTTACGTTACGTGGGAGTAGTTTCGTTCGACGAGCTGAGTGTCGACTTGAGCAAGCTGCTGAAAAAAAGTGTGCGGTGCAAATTTTTAGAGTCATCTCAAAAAATCAACAGCCAAAGCCAAGCCAGCATCCCACGACGAAGAAAAGAAAAAATATGAGGATAGCGCTTTACTAGTCCATATAGAGATGATGCTAATGACTAATTAAATTGAACAATCAATGCTTCAAATGAAATACCGAAAAGGGTTGGTTGTCGTTGTCATTGTCGCTTTGTCAGTTTTATCAATAAATAATTCATGTATTTTTTATTCATTACTTTTTATTTCGCTTAGCTTTATATTCAAAATTGCCAAACTTGAGAGAGGTATTGACAAGCGTATTGTGTAGTGTGTGTTTGTGATCATGTGTAACTGAACACATTTAAAATTAAAATTAGTTTTATATTTATTTTTTTATGTACAAGTAGATAATAGTCAACATTCGTGCATTTCCTTTTTTAAGTAGTTCACCTTTCTTTGAATTAAATATGATTTGGATTAAAAGTTTACTCATTTAACCCCATCAATTAAAATGATACAAGTACTTATTTGAAATGTAATTGCAAAATTGTTAAAAACCGCCAAACATTTTTTTAGTCAAGTCATAAAAGTATCTTAATTAACTTGATTGTTACTATAAATATATTTCTACCAAGACAACACTACTTAAAAATCAAACATGAATGCTGTTAATTACAAAGTTGAGAGTAAGCTAATTAAGGTCTACACTTACATGTATATTTAAAGACAATTTTTATGACTTAAATATATTGAATTTATAATTTAGTACATAAATTTAAATACAGTTAGTAAACAATAATTCATCTTTACATATCATCCAACACAGAACTGAGTTCATGTTCCAAATCATGATAAGAAATCCTCGCCTCCTCCAAGTCATCCTTCAACCGATCAATATTCGCCCTCAGCAGATAATTCCCTTTTCTCAACGCATTCAACACATTTTCCCTCCTCTTCACCCTTTTCCCATACAACGACAGCCTATCCTCATGCCCTGCCTCATCGTCATCCTCCTCACTACTCTCCTCATCATCGTCATCCTCCTCTTCGCTCTCAGACTCTTCCTCCTCCGTCTCCTCTTCTTCTGACTCCTCCTCTTCCTCTGTCTCCTCAGGTTCCTCTTCCTTCTCCTCCTCATCCCCCTCGCCATCCTCATCCTCGCCCTCCGCCTTCTCCACCTCCTTCAGCATTTTCGCCATTTTATCCACCTCCTTCTGCAACTTCTTGTGTCTCTTCTTCGCCTCCTTCAACTCAGCCTCTAATTTCTTTTGTAAAATTTTCAGATTTTTTCTCTCCAACCGACTCGCATGCTGCTTGTCCTTAATACTCTTATACTTATTCTCCCACAGCTTTATCTCCCTCTCATCCTTCTTCCTTTGCAAAGTCTCCTCATCCACCTCCATATCCGAATCCTCCTCCTCACTATCCGTAAACAGTCCTCCGTCATTACCCGTTCCCCCATTTTGCGTTGCACTTGACTGCGTTCGAGATAACATCCTATCCAAAATTTGCTCCTCTGTCTGTGTCGTCCTCTCCGCCGTTTGCACACTCGGCGTCAGCGGCATCTTTCCACTTTGCTGCTTTTGCATCGTGTCCACCTTCTTTTCCAGCATTCTCCTCTTTTGCTCCGAATCCTCCAGTGTTCCTGAATCCCACAACAAATCCCATCATTTATATTATGAATCCATTATGAATATTATTACCATTTATCCTTCCAACCACAAAAAAAAACACCAAGCAAAACAGGCAAAAAGCCGAGGGTGGTGGGGAGTGGTGAATGGTGAAGGAATAAAAGGAGCAATTTAGTGGAAAGCCTTTTTTATGAATACATGAAATAAAAAAGTGCCATCATCATCATATCATCACCATCACCCTCCTTCCAAAGAACAAAATAATAATAAGAGTAATGGTAGCCATAAGAAAAAAAGGGGACGTGTGCGTGCATAAAAATCGCAATATATTTTTTTTTTTCTGTTGGAATGTGGAATAATATGTAATTGTGGTGGTACCCTGAGCAACAAGTAGCTTTTCCATAGTTTCCTTAAACTTTCTCTCCATTTCCTCCGCCTGTTTCCTTGCATGTTGAACAGACTGCTTCAACGATGTAATTTCTTCTTCCAATTCATTCACTTCATTCAAGTCCTCCTCTTGCTGTCCTGCATGATCACCCTGGCCTGGCTGTTGTGCGCTCATTGGCTTCATTTGCAATTCTTTTGTAATTCCCGACTTTGACTTTTTAATACCAGCAATACTCGGAGATTTCCAAAGACCTGAACCAGACTTCCTCAAATGCTTAAAAGTTCGGGAGTCACTTTTATCCAATCCTTTGGATATCATGGACACTTCATCTTCTGGAATCAGTCCAAGTTTTGCTTTCAGAGTGTCTATTTCCGCTTCCATTGCAATAATCTGACATTTCTGATCTCTATTCTTTTTCTCGATGTTGTGCTTCGAGTCGATTTCCATTTCCAGCATTTGTTTTGCTGATTGAAGCTCATCTCGAAGGACATCAATGTCCATGACAAAGGCCAACTCTTCAGGTTCTGGAATCGCATCGCTTACTTTCGCAACGTCACTGTCAGCCACACTACTTTGGCGCCGGAATCGAAGGCCTTTCAAAAAAAAATCCAAAAATCCCTCAAATAAGATTTGTGCATTTTATTTTTATCACGAAAAATTGTACATTTTTGTTACATACCACTTAGCTGAGGCTTGCTCCTGTCATTGCACTGAACCTTCTTTAATTTTATCCCACTCTGAATTTCATTCAACAGCTTATTATGTAAAGCATCTGTTTTAGATGCAGGCTTCACTTCAGATTCAAACATGAACTATTAAATTTCCAAAAAAATACAATTTAAAATTTAATATAACGTTTTGGTAATATGTCGAATTCCATACAATTTTTTCTCCACATTTTACCTTTCCTCGAGACTTTGTCCTTGGCAAAATAGGTTTTGACCTGTCATTACACTGCACATGCTTCAATTTCCTTCCCGTTTCAATCTCTTTCATCATATTAGCCCAGTCAGGTCTTTTTCTTGGTGCTTTCTTCAACTGTTCAATTTTTTGCACAACTTGAGGCGGCTTGGGCGCCTTTGGCGGTAGTCCAGCTGTCATAGTCACACAAAAATACCAAAATAATTTTTTAAAATCAAATAATAAAAACTTATTTTCCCCATTTAATATTCACTAGCAGGTCAATAGTGGAATGGAATGACTTGTTCTCTGAAAATGCTTTTAGCATGCATGATTTGGTTTAGTATAGTGAATAGTGCATCCATTTTTTTGTTTAGACATGGCCCATATTTCACCCTTTTCCATTCTTCTCCTTTCACATCCAATTATTTTACAGCCTCTATTGCATTTTACTACCGGAAAATGACATGTCGCTTGGAAAAGCGAAAGTGCTGCTCTGGCTTTGCAAGGCTTGCTTAAAAATTTATGATCTCTCTCCAATGGCCACTTTCTTGTTGCATATTTATGGCCTTTCTCTGTCTGACTGACAGCACAAGGGACGAGGATGCCACTATAAAATAACTCTTTGTTATTGCCCTCCGCTTTTTTACTGCCCAACTTCCAACTTTCTCGTTTGCATCCCATTTTTAGACACACTCGCCAAGCGAAACGCTCCAGTAATAAAAAAATATCCAGGGAAAAAAGAGAGCTTGCACTTAGATGAGTTTGGATGGTATGATGGGAGCAATAAGATGATTGTCTTATTTCATTTTTATTGTTACAAAGCATGAATGCATGCCATGCTCGTTTTTTATTTCGGGAGAAAATGGAAATGAAGGAAAATTTGATGGCTTGAAATGCATTTTTTTTCAAAGTGTGTCATAAAATATGCTCCGTTCTGTCATCCACACCGTTATGGATAGTAAAATATAAGCTTTTTGTATTTTTTCCTTACCATTCATTCCACCTGGAGGTGGAGGGGGCGGAGGAGGCGCACCTGGAGGTGGGGGAGGAGCTGGTGGTGCGGGAGGTGGTGGCGGTGGTGCCATTTTACTACTTTCTGGGGGAAGGGGAGAGGCACTTGCTTTACTTTTTCCCTCTTTTGTAGCCTTCACTTTGCCCTCCGGCGTTTTGACTTGTTTTTTGTTTGCTGGCGTTGGTGCCGGGAGGGGTGGAGGTTGCTCATTACTATGAGGCCGTTGAATGGGGATTGTTGTGGTGTTCATGGAAGGTGGCTTCACCGGTGCAGGTGCAGGTGGTGAGTCCCCCACTGTTTTCAGAATAGTTATAGGAATAGATTTCCCAGTGGGGGGCTTATTAGTCGTTTGCTTGGTTTCCGGCAGTACTGGATTCAACTGGACTGGTGGAAGCTTGTCAGTCTGTGAGGGTTGCGTGGGAGTATCTGGTTTCTTTACTGATTTCAGATTTATCTGCAGTTTTGTCGTTTTTGGGGGCTGTGGCTCCACGGCTGCTGGTGCTGGGGTGGCAGCAGTTTTAGCATTAGCTTTTGGCGTGGGCGCTGACGGGGTGGCAACTTTTGCATTAGTTTTTGGTGAGGGTGCTGTAGAGGCTGGTGCTGGGGCTGACGGTGGTCCTCCAGTACTCCTCAGGTTCTTTCTCCATGGCACTTCACTCGCCTACACAATGACAACAACAACACATGCAGAAATGCAGACACACATTCATTTGATCATGAAAACATATTCAACACAATTAACAAGTTTACTTTCCTAATTTAACTTGTGGTCTGTGTAAATGTGTTGATTGGTTGTCAATAAAATGATAATTGTTTTTTTAAATTGTCTATTGTGATACTGTTTTGTAATTTTAGCACTTTACTGTTTCCTCACCTAAACGTACAAATGAACAAAAAGGACATCACACAGACATGGACAGGTGGATAAATCACAAAAAATAAAATTTTGAACTTAAAAAACTAATGTACGTGAAAGCTAGTCTTTCGGAAGAAATACAATTAAAAGGAAAATTAATTTTTAGACAACTTTTTTCCCTAATAAGATAATGGTATTTTTAAAGCAGCTTTGTTTTTTGATACAGGTTACTATTTTTTGTAATGATCCCTTACATTTATTTTGGAAAGAGGGGGGTGAAGGTAAGAAAATTTTGGTAGAGGGCAGTAGTCAAGTAGAAGTCCTCCATCAAAACAATCACTCTTCTAAGATCAGAACTTGGGGGCTTGGGGCTTTAGTACTGAAAAAAGTGGTTTGAAACGAAACGGTTTTTTTGGGCATCAGGTGAAGATAAAAAGATAAAAGAGGTAATTATTTAGTGCTTTTATGATTCTTATAAATATTTATCTGCTAACTGAACTAATCAAAATACAGATAAAAATTTTATAACAAAATATTCAATAAGTGATTATATTTTTTTTAAAGTCACAGAGAGATGATTAGGTTTAAGATGAAAAAATAGCCTGTCGTATTTTTCGTTACTTGTTTCTTTTTTTGTGGTTGGGTGACCCACGGTGGCAACTGCTCAGAAGTTCCGTTTGAAATAAGTGGCATATCGTTCGCAAGAAAAATAGGCCTCTCTTTTTTTATCTTTGTTCTCTTTCTATTATTCTTTTTACACTATTTCAATTTTAATTTTTAAGTAATTTAAAAAAAATTTAAACCACACTTGAAAAAAATACAAAACGTCAATTTAAGAAAAACTTTTAATTACTTTCGTTAAAAAATTTGAATAGGAATAATGGAGTATTTTAATTTAAGTCTATAAATTTACATTTTTAGAACAAAGGACAGTTTGGACAAATAAAATACTAATTTTGGTTGGTTTGATTTTTGTTTTGGTGTTGTTTGAGTATGCAAAATTGTAGAACTAAATATTTTTTTCATGTATGTATTCAATTTTGTTCTGATTTCTAAACGGCCTCCTTTCTCTCATTAAACTAGTAAAAGAGTGTGTAAAGTCAAACAAGTATGTATAGTTATTTATGTACGTAGAGATTATTTCAGTGACTTTTTTTATATAACATGCTATTATTATATAATTTATTTGAATTTGAAACATTATACAAGAATGTTGTTTAATGCAAGAATCTTGTATACTTTTGATTTCGTTTTTTTTATCGTTAGTATTTTATCAACTTGGTTATCTCTCACTCACCATCTCACATAATATATTATGTTACTCTATTTTATTTTATTTTATCCTCCCTTGTTGCTTTTCTGCGTGAATGGGTGTTGATCGGCGGATTTGCAATCTTCGGACGGACGATACGAAGCGGCGGAAAATATTTTATTTTTGGTTTTGATGATGAGGGTTGGCCTTATTAAAAACGATTGCTTATATATTTTGGCTGATATGTATAAAAATCAAGTAATCTTTCAATATTCACTACAGTAGCACCACACACTTTAAAAATATAATAAATTTTTTTTGGGGTAATCGGTGACTCCTCCAAAAGAAAAAAAAATAAGAGATAAAATTGGGTCAGTGATTTCAAAAGCACAAAAACGACCACCTCATCATCTGAACACCACATCAGCCCACAACTTTTATAATCTTTTATGTGGGTTGAATGAATAAATCCTCTTTCAAAAATCTAGAAAAATAATGAAATAAGCAACCAGTTTTTTTAAAATAAAAATTTCACAAACAAAAACGCGTAGATGCTTTTTGTGCACTTTTTTCCTCTATTTAAATTTTAAAGTGATAAAAAAAATTTTCATGGTCACTACCACCACCATCACACATACTTGTATATTTGTATTGGCAATTTTCGATCACTTTCTGGAATCCCCTTTTGAAAAAAAAGAATATTTCAGTGAAAGAAAGCAAAGACAAGTGTTATTTCATAAACGAGTGTATAACAGACGGTGACGGTTATACATTTCTGCTTTACGTAAGTAAGTGTCTGGCTGTCTATGTATAATTTTTTTTTCTTGCTTCTTTGTTGGGTTGTTGGGATGTTGGGAAATTACAGAGAAAAGAAGAGAAACCATGCCAATTGCTAAGCAGATGATAATGATGAAGAATATGATGATTTTTTTGCATGTATATTCATATAACTGATAAATATACATAAACCACCCACCCACTACCAAACACCACGTTTTTTTCGTCATGTTAACTTCTTCGTCATCATCATCAGCTTTATTGAGACAATATTCCAAATTCCTAGTTTTCGAAGGACGGATATATTCTCTTCTGAAAAACATACTTGTGAACATTACATAGTGACAAACACGTTTCTGCCATTTTCATTTTTCAAAATGATAATAATGATCCTTGTCTTGTTGCTTCTTCGTCGTTTAGCCAGGCCAGATCTGCAGAAAGAACGCACAACTTGGAACAAACCAAACCACCAAACTGCCACCGTTAATATTACTGCGACTACTAACTGACTTGACTTGCTTTTGACTATTTCACACAGCAAGCCATAGTCATAATATAACACATTATTATTATGATTCCCTGTAAAACTGATCCCAGTAAAAATAAATGGCAAGTTTTAAAATTAATTGGTATGCGGAAAAATATATTTAAAAAATGGTATGCATTTTCAACGTTAACAGTTCACACATCATCCTTCACGTAATATTTTTTGGTTAAATGGCTTACACATTGGATATCATGCTGTTGTGGTGATGTGTATATTTTGCTGGCATAATTATATTTTTTTTGAGAGGAGGAGGAGAAGGATGATGAGAAGGATAACATTGGAACATGGAACATGGAACAGGAAGCAATGCTGAATGTTAAGTTAATAAGATTTTAACGGCGGAAATAAGCCAGGGCAATATTGTGGATGGGAATATTGAATAATGTACGGCGGTGGTATAATCTGGTGTTTCACAGTTTTTAGTACACATTAATATTGGAGTGGATGCATAACAAGCTCCATTCCATAATAATCATATAATATTCCACAGGATTATGCTCAGGAGAGAAGGAGGAGGAAAAGAAGGAAAGAAGATGAAGAAGAAGTTTTGTACAACAGCTTTATATTTTAACGTGTGTTCCGGTTTTTTTCCTGTTTCTGTTTCTCGGCTTTGGCAGGCATTCGCATGGCATGGCAGCATGACATGACCCATTGCTATTTTCGTCTTAGTTTTTTTTTTGCAAAATGTAATGCATGTGCATATGAAGAAATGAAGAAGATGAATATACATTATACAGTTATTGTAGATTTTTTAATAGATAATTTTTTGCACAAGGCATTCATGAAGGAAAAAAGAAGAAGGGAAAATCATAGTTTTAAATTGGATATTATTGTGTTTGTTTGAGTATTCTGATCTGCAAGTCGGATATTAATTTTTAAAAATGTGGAAATATAAATGGAAAAGTGTGTAGTTGTAGTCCATCTGCTGTTTTGAAACTAAATCCTTTAATATATATATTTTTTAAATAGGAGTCTGCTGCTTTTCGATGAAAATGTTTTTTTTTTCCACGTTCCCTGAAAAATAGACCAATTAACCGATGTATAGAAATTTTTAGTAGTCATTTCATCCGACAGATAATTGCTCTGATTTTCACAATGAAAAGCTTCCGTATCTAATTAGCCTTTTTAATTTACATAATAAATTGTTTTACATTTTCCACTACACGTGTGTGTGCTATTCAACAAAAAAAAGTTTTCCCTTTTGTCTTGTTTCATGGTTAAGTAACATGCTGGGGGGAAATGTATAAAGATGACTCATTGTATAACTCTTTTGTAGTAATGTGATTCTACTTTGTTTATTTTTTACCAATGGAATGACAAAGCGAAAGTTGAATGTGTGATAAATTTGAAATGAATGGGAAGATGTAATGTCAACACAGCAGAAGAAGAGATGCAGAGAGAGCTGCGTTGTAGCAACGTGACTCATCCAATCCATCTAATAATTTATACGTAATACATACAATTATGCACCATAATCCACAATCCAATCCTCCCACGCATCCTATCGTATCTTGATGAACAATCGGAAAAATACATAGATATGCATGTGATCTGATGTGATGTATGCTTATTTGCTATTAAAATAGGAAACATGATTTTAAAAGATTATCCCGATGGATTTTTTACTTGCGTCATTCAAAATAAAATAAATTTAATGCTTTACACATGGCATCGCCATCACCAGCTCCAAAATATCATCACATCAGAAACTTAAAATTGTAAAGCTGAAAACGTCTATATTCATTTTATAGGCTTTTATTAGCTTTAGCAGATGATTTGTGTAAAAAAAACAATAAAAAGTTTTAATTTGCACTAAAAATGTGTAGTTTTTAGTACATCTGCTTGCAAGTGCTAACCAGACCATGGGCCAAAAAAAAATTTTGCACACATTTTTTTAGTGTCTATAGAATGGTGTTAACGGTGGTGTTAATGGGAATAATAATGACCCATCTATTTTTTCACTCTCTCTTTTTCTGTTTATCTTTCAATGATAGTTGAAATGGTGTGAGTACTGACTGCAGTATTGGCATAACGACATGTCACATACATTTAATTTCCTTTTTTTACATTTTCTTCCGCTTGCAAAAAAAAAAAAATTCTACGCTTTTGTGACAAAGTATATTTTCGTTTTGGGGGACTCCTGTAGGTGTAAAGTTGATAAAAGAGTTTTGCTTTGTAATTTTCACTAACTGATTTCCAGAGAAAAGTAATTTCCTTTAATGCTACGAAGCTCTGCTTTCTTTCTTTCTTTTTTTGCAGAAAAATGTAGACCAGTCGCATCGCAGCGAACATTCCATTTACTTATTTCGCTCATTTTCTCTAAGTAAAGTGCATTTACACATTCCGGAATATTTATTGGATGTTAAAAAATGCGCTTACTTTTTTTTCTTTTTGGGAAAGAAAGGAGAAATGACATTCAAATTGAGAAAAAAAGTATATTGACTTGACTAGTAAGTTAGTTGGTTGTAGTTCAGTGGAAGCATAATAATGTAAGTATACGCTTGAGTTAATTAAATTGAAACAGCTTGTTTTTATACGGAGATTACTTACATGGCAATGACATGCCAGGGTTTCTACTAAATAAACATTATAATGAGCCAATAAGAGTATTGCTGTTTTTTAGAAGAGGGAAAAATAAGAGAACTGCGTAATGGGCTTATTGAAAGGCTTTCAGGGAGAATATAGTTAATTATTCTTGTCGTTTTAATAGAATCAGAGGGATTGAAGTGACTTCTAAACTTTTAATGTATGTTTAATTTAATGTACTTTACATGTAAATGTTAATTAAGGGGTTGGGTGTGAGAGATAATGATGAATGTTGAAAAATTTCAAACGAACAGTCTAATTACTTGTGTCTGGTCTGACTTTTTGTAAAGGAAAAAAACTGTATTCGGTTTACATATTTTAGAATATTGAGCCCTCTCTTTTTCTTGTATGTGAACAAGAATCCATTTTTGGTTAACCTGAAACTCTCAACTTGTTCAACTGAATCAACATACTATCGCATCAAGATATATCAGATCCCAGGCCAACTTGCTTGCTTTCATTTCTTTGCAAGTGAAAAAAGTTTTCAAACATCTGCTGACTTGACTTGACTTTGGAGAAGAAGAGAGTAAAGAGCAATAATAATAATGGATGACTTTATTAACTTTAGTTGTAATGGTAAAAGCAAAAAAAAAAGAAAAAGGGCAAAATACGACATGCTAAAAACATACCACAGTTCAAATAATAATACTTGTTTGTGGATAAAAAGAGGGATACGAAGTAATGAATGAGCGTCTTCTCAAAAAGAAATCTACCAAGAAGCTGTGCCAAGTGCAGGGCACCGGCCTTGGAAAAAAGAAAGAAGACGAAAAAATATACTGCTCAAGCAAACTCATCAGATCAGCTTTTACATGTTACCAGGACCTGTGAGCTTGGCCTGGTAAAAGTTTAGCCTACCATTCAAAGATTTTTTTAGTACAATGGTAGCTCTGACTGGACTTTACTCTCGAGCATCGTGCAGTTTTCATTCAGGTCAAGGACGATGATGACTGCATCGTGATCTTATCATCAGAGAAAATCAGGAGAAAACAATCTTATTATTTTTTCGTTCACAGTCCACAGAAACCAATACATTTAAATGAGTTTTTTTTCTTCGGCTGTTTACTTTGTGGGAAAAATCATTTTTTTAGTAAATAAGAAGACCAGATTATCCAACCTTTCATAAATCCTTTTTGAAGTAAAAAGTTAAGTAAATTAGATAAAGTGTGCCCACAAAAATAAAGTGCACTTTTTAAGCTGCATAAAGAACTGACTTATTTTTTTATTGTAAATGAAAAAGTCCCTCATAATGAATTAAAAGTAGGTCAAACAACACGTGTGCATTTAAAAAAAAGTAAGTTGTCAGGAAAAAGTAATTAATAGTCAGCTGGGGTTTTCCACTTCTGTTGCTTTTCGAGAGAGAGAGAAAAATCATTTACAAAAGTGTCACTAAAGTTGTAATGTAAGTAAAACATGCATGAATTCCTAAAGTGGTTTTACGCTTAATATAGTACGTTATCAAAAGCACTTGATTTTTTTATAGAAGAATGGAAATAGTGTCATTTATTTCATATACGAACATCACTTGAATTCCACTTTCACCTTACTTTCCTTTTTATTAGGCTGTAAAGATGTTTTCACCAGAAAAAATTGTGTGTGAGTATTTATTCAGTTCAGTGGGATATTCTTCATTTATTTTCTCTTTGAAGAAAAGTAATAGTAAAGTTGGATTGTTAGTAAAGAAGAAAGGGAGACATTGTGCAATCATGCACATACATACAAATGTGTAGACAAATAAGGAAGTACGGATGAAATGAAATGAAAGACAAGATGAAAAAGGAAAGTAGTTGGAAAAATAGAACTTTTTTTTGTTTTTTGGTAACTTGACTGACAGAGTTTACGGGGAAAGAGAGAGAAAGTGAGAGATAGAAGTGATCATGAAGATGAATAGTGTGTCTAGTCATTGAAAGGGATACACAGAGATTTTTTGTGTGTTTGCTTGCGCTCTCCTTTGTGTTTGAGTAGTACACAGAAATGCTTTCATCATCAGAAGAGAAAATCACGACGACTAGGAAGAAAGGCTCATCACCATGATCAGAAATCAGACTGTGATCAAATCAGATAAACAGACTGAATGACTGACTATGACGAGATGGCTTTGACTTTTTTCATTTTTGTTGACAGTGCAATTTTAAATGCATTGATTTGATGTGGTGGTATGCCATCATGCTTACAGATGTTTACTTATATTTAATGGAGTTCTGATAAAGGAAATACGAAATAATGATGAGAAAAAGAAGAGAGATGAGATAAATGATAATGATGTCTCATTCGCTTTTATTTTGAAACGAAAGGAGTGTGTACATAAAGTATAAAAACATTTATATTTACACAATGACCCACTGATTTTCAATAATATGATGACTAATTGGCCAATTTGTTTACAGTCTCATTCATAAGCTTGTAGAATAGATGGATGTACTTGCGCTCGTGCTCATTATTTGTGCAACTATGCAAAGAATTTTGCACTGTTTTGTAAGGATGTATGTGGAGTTATTTTTTTGCCCTTAGGCTATAATATACTTTTCCTGTCACTTTCTATCCATTTTACTTTTTTATTATGTGACTTTTGTAAGCAACTTAATTTAATTTTATTGAATTTGCTTATGCTACGTGAAAAAGTAGACTGGGAAAGATGACAAACTACTTGTTCTTCACTATTTTTCAGATGTTTTGCTCTTATTAAATAGAGTACTGAAGGGACTGAACCTAAACAATACACCAACTCACTTTCAACGACATCATATCATCATCGTATCATCACATAAAAAT